>JBBPOT010000231.1:0-13322 GCA_038091595.1 Leccinum subatratum | reverse complement strand
CGGTCACATCAGGAAATTGGTGAGGAGCTGATATATCCAGATGGATCTTACAAACATATATAAACTTGATATGATAAGATAAGTCCTAGATCATTGAATATCAGTGATTGCCAAGTGGGCAGCAGCAAGTTAAGGATATGAACAGATAGTAGAACAAATACATACCAAGGAAAATGTTATCTCAGCACTGGTGTACTTGATGAATGATTATCAGCCCTTTGACATGATTAGTTCAACATGATCAAGAGCTAACATCCTGGTGTTCAAATTATCAGAGTAGTACCAACAAATGTATGGCAGATATGACAAGGTAACAACAAGATCAGGGAATATCAGAGAGTCTAAAGTATGAATATAATATAACATGCTGGTACACGTTGGCAATTGATTATAACTACCTATCAGTCCTTTGACATTAATCACATGATTAGTCCAGCATGATCAAGAGGTCACATCTTGGTGCTCAAATTATCAGAGTAGTACTAACAAATGTATGGCAGATATGAAAAGGTAACAACAAGATCAGGGAATATTATTAGTTGCAAGGAAGGTAGCAGAGAGTCTAAGATATGAATATACACTCTCATGCTGGTACTCATTGGCAATAGATTATGACTACCTATCAGTCCTTTGACATGATTAGTTGAGCATGATCAAGAGATGGCATCTTGATCTTCACTTGAAAGTTGAAGTCACACTATTCGAATAGTATCAACAATTGTATGGCTGATATGAACATGTAACTAATTATCATCCTTGCTGTTTCCCCTCATACACTGCTAACACAACTCACACAAATAATGCACTATGTGCTATTGCTCCCACTCTCGACACCTACTACCATAGACTCAACATTCTGGACCAAAGTAATTTGTGCAAGTCTATTAACCAAGTACTCATGTAGTGTAAGATAAAGTACCAGTGGGCCGGGCTAGGATAGAGCACCGATTACCGCATGGTGAACGTATCACTTTCGTGCAGGTCATACTATAATTTTGTGACCTGTAGCCGTGGTCGTGCCCGTACCCGCCATAATTTATGGTGCCACTGCAATGTCATTGTCAACATGTTTGTCATTATTATTAGTATTTACAAGTCGACGACTCGGACGTGTTGTTGAGTCGACAGTTATGGTTGCCATCATTGCGTCATCAGTCTCATTGCCTCGCGTCAATGCATCATCACGTTGGATGAGCCCAGGGTAGGGATGCGAGCATGGGGACAAGGTGTCATCATGTCAGTCGTCACCTCTGTGTCAAGTTAATGAGGTCAGGGCGAAGGCGGGGGACGACGTCATGTCAGAGTGACTCACATGCAGTTGTGTCGATGCATCATGGTCGAGTCGTTCAAGTTGATGAGTTGAGTTGTTGCACGAGGGAACATGGTGAGCGTGGTGAGCACGAGCACGAGCACGATGCATACTCACCGTCGGCAGCGGCATCGTCGCATCCGGGTCAGCATCGTGTCCGACTCGTCGCCCCAACTCACCACACCAGGACCCACGGGTAAACCCATTTCTGTGTACAAATAAAATGAGGAAACCATGTGCGCTTGTGAAGAGTAAGTGCTCATTGCACATACCTGATCCTGAAGACCGCCTCCCTCCGAATCGACCAAGACAACTTTGATGGGCCTCCATTCATCGATTTGCTGTCATGTACCGAGCCATATTGGTGATCATCCCGTGCATTCCTCTCTTTTGTCATTCAAGTTATCATTACTTCCGAGTCATGCACATTCATATTCCCCTTAGCCCTGCAGTTCGGATGAATGCTCGAGACAACTTACCCGCGGCCGAGATGAATGGATCCAGCTAGTGAACGAGGAATCTCAGTACAGCGTAAATGATGGCCCATAGAAAGGCGATGCATAGTACATACCTCGAGATAGTAGGCAAGAGCTATCTACCGTACAATGTTGCCGTGTCCATTTTGATGAGATTGAAGTCGTCGAATGGGCTTGTGCCCGTGTCTGCAACCTCTACAGCAGCCAGCAGGACATCGACATCTGGTGAGACCACGAGTTTCTTGCTGACCTCTGCTCTTGTTTCCCATATCCAAGTGAACTGCTTGCTGTAGGAAATTTGGAGGACAAGCAACACAGCCAGGAAGACAAGGTCAGCTGTGGATTGCAGCAAGACGCTGGTTGGTTAGAGCAGAAATGCGCACGAGGAGAGTGAAGACGACATACCTGGATCATTCCTAGATTGCTAGTCTGCCCGAGTTCGGGCCCTCGGCGAACAAATGCGCAACTAAATGGATGGTCAGAAGAAATGTACGAGAAGCTGACTCGGACCGAATATTCATACCAGAATATGTCTATGATTACTCTGAGCATCATAGAAGCGATACGTACAACAACAACCCGGGTAACCTGACAATATGTTGAACTAACAAAGTGCCAGCTCAGGCTCGGGGGCCAGGATGGTCAGTCACGGACTCACGGTGGGAAGAGTCGAGAGTGGTAGGGAGTGGGAACCAGAGTGATCGCAATCTATCGTGACACAAAAATGGTCAAACACATGAGCCAAGTTGAAGGTGGTGACTGGACGGCAAGGAGAGCGGTACAGCTGATATGTTTCCATACTCAATTCGGAAGGGGACTGACAAGCCATCATCATGATATCAAGAGGAGAAAAAATTTCGAAGCTAGATATCATAATCCGAGTCCGACTCGGTTTTACTGGTGAGGGGGAGCCCGGGGAGGGGAGAAGTTGTCGTACTTACAACTTGAATGGTCGAGTCGATGGCCACCCCGTCTAGTATTTTCTCTGGAAGTTCTGCAATGGTCTTCATGGAGTCCAAGTGGAACCGTATTAATACCAGTTGTCGAGTGTTGGTGAGTGCAATGAGTTGATCCGAGTCGTTGCCATATGTGCCTGAGAGTTCGGCAGTCTCCCGCACAGTCTCACGGTTACGATTACAGGGAAACCTAATTCAAGTTATGCATTCAAGTTCGAGTCAATGATTGATTCCGGGACAATGGGTTCGAGTACCTGCATCGTCACGGTCTAGCCTTATGTCAGTTGCGGATATCATGTATATAGTATTATGCGCTAAAGTCTTCCTTGTCACTGCTGGGTGCGCGGGAGCACGAATCACTAACTGGTTGCCTGGACCCGGTGATGTGTGGTCTGGAACAATCTTGTTGTTTCTGTCTCGGATTTGCATCCATATATGCTCAGTCGCCAAACTCAATTGATAATCACCAACTGCCAAGTGCAGGTCCGAGTCCATCATTCAATCACTGGCGCATTCTCGGATGTCCTGGACCGACTCGGAGTCATAGTACTAGTATAGTACCGTGGAGCTGGTAGAATTTAGGACAATGATTACCTTTCACCCGCATAATCAAAACCATCCCTAGAATTCGTATGTATCAGAAGCACTGTCACTACCACCGCCATCCCATCTGTCCATATCTGCGTAATCACCCAAAATTGAGTCCGAGTCAGAGTCTCCAGATCTATCGTCTGGTTCGGAGTCAGATCCAGTGTGCAAAGGTCAGATTCTCCTCTAACTGTTGCACAACCCACTCCACGGTAGACAGCCATCGTGGGGCCCAATATGCAGTCAAAAGGGTTGCTTCCAATTTGGGATGCCACCGTGATGAGCAAAGTGAATCCACGCGCTCCTCAGCTCTTCGAGACTTGGGTCATACTCAACCATCAAGGTGAATGGGTGTCGTGAGACCTTCAAGGGATACGCTCAGCGACGATGGCCAGTCCGACGTGAAGGAGTTCGCGTTCGCCTGGCTTGCAGCAAGGAAAAAAAAAACTAGTGTATCAAAATCGTCTCTGATGGCCCATTCCTCTTGCACAGGAGGGCAGTGAGAGTGGACGAGATGGGCAAATGGTATTTTTTTTTCGGCCAGTTTGATATGGACCAGCCGCGTGCAATGGTAAAAGAATTGGAAGTGGGGCGACAACAGATACCCGAGCAAGGTGCAACTGTCATCCGGAGAAAACCGGTGGCCGTCGAAACGACCTTATCCCAAAGAATTATCAGGCCGCGAGCGAGAGCGACATCTCTCCCCAAGTCCATTGATGTTGCATCCAAAGTTAAGGACAGAAGCTCCGACGGCAAATCCTGAACACGGGATTTCGTGATAGTGAACTAGATCTCTGTCAAAAAAGACGAGGAGTGCATCACATGTATGCTCAGGATGACCGCGGGTCCAACACTAGTGACGTGCTAGAGTTCGGAGAAGGAGATGTGGAGAAGTGGAGCGAGTCCAGGTCCAGGTGATTTGCAAATCTTAGTGATTATGGATTGCAGATCAACATTGAGACGGCACAGCCTGTTGTGGTGATCTAGACCTTGTAAATGAATTATATCGTGTATTTCTGATTCGACAGTCGAGTAAACTGGTCTTGCTAGGACCTTCTTGGCTCGACGTGACGTCTTCTAGAAAGGTATTACTAGGGATGAAGCCAGGCGCTTGAAAATCTATGATTGGGTAGGATGGTATGGTGGCTAGATGCTGAACGAGAAGGTTAAGAGACGTTTCGTACATGAGAGGGACTGTGTGATGGCGGAAACACTCACCCTCCATTATCCATTGCTTGGTTGTAGAGAGATGGTGAGATTGTTTGTGAGATATTTGTCAAGTCGGTATAGATACTAAATATTCTTTTTGTCGTTTAGTTCCTCCGACTGAGTGAACCGAACACGGAAACAATCTGCAAGTTGGTGCAATGACCACAATCGGTCGGGAGGACCGGATGTACAAAGGTCGAGGGCTTGTCTCCCGAGGATGATGGCCTCATTGAGCCATTGAGGTCCATCATTTCTCCGAATCGGTCATAATGATCGGAGTCACAGAGTTGCGACGTTATCCAACGAGGTCAATCAATTTGGGTGCACTTCCGGGTAAAGCTCCAAGTGCTTCCTCGAAATAGATAACTACTTCTTCGATGTCTGTGACCGCTCCTAGATGGTTGTAACGACACCAGAGATGGATGACCATAACGATACACAACTAGTTCATTGGACTTGGGGAACTGCTGCCTGGCGTCGGCGAAAATGTTGTTTGGGGACCGGCGATCACTGTGGTTCTGTCCAGAGAGCTAAGCTTCACGTCACGAAGCGGTCTTGTGGACATACCGTCCTTTCACCTCGGTAGGATCGAACTGGAGGTTCTTCTCGTCGAATTCGAGCTTCGAATTGACCCACTTTAGCTCAGTCAGGGTCCTGAAGCGGCCCGAGTCACGCACACCGGCACCTTCTCCAGACGTCGACGCCGAAGATGTGCTCGACGTAGCGGACGACATCCCCATCGCCGGACTCGTATATGGATGGAAACTGGCCGGCGAGTCCATTCTCTTCTTGTATGCTTGCGAATAACGTGGCTGCAGCTTCGGTCTAGAGGGGAAAAAACGCTCCGATTCCTTGGAGCTAGGTAACGCATGACTGCCGTCCGACGGGGGCTGGACGCACAACTAGCGGCCGTCTTGACCAAGTCGGGTGAGTACACACCTCGTTGTGTAGACGCTTAATGACGTTGACATAAACAACGAGTTGCGTTTGAGTGATAGAGGTGGTGTGCATCTGGAGTTACGGACCCTAGCGGAAGCAAATTTAATGTGTTGCATAAGAGGTTCACTATTGGGTCGAGTGGCGGGATTGAACATCTTTCGAATGAGTTACAGAGATTACTCACCAGCACCCATTCCGTCATTCTTGTCAAATATGCAGACGCTGACGAGGGGGCGTCAGTATGAGCGTCTTTGAGAGAGGTGGGGGGCGCACGCACCGTTCGTCTCCGTCATCGTGTCCCCTCGTGGCACCATCTCCCTCGTTCTCGCATCGCCCATCGCGCCGTCGAATCCGAGTCGTCACCGTTGCGTGGATGTCATTGCGTTGTCACATCGAGGAAGGATGCGCTGGCAGCGTGAACGAGACCGACGTGTAGTGGGTGAAGGGGAGGAAGGGGAGGGGAGGAAGAGGGGAAGATGGCCGTCCTCGTCATCTTTGTGGTAGACAACGGCGGGAAGTAGCCTTACAGGAATACAGTAGACTTTCTCATAATGTGTGAGGTAGTAGCGTATGATTTTCATAATGTAATGGTACGCAGGGAAATATACAAAAATATACATTATGAGATGATATTTTGGCGGGGCCTGGGCCTGGTCAGTGGACACTGGGGAAAGGGACTCGTCTGGAAGATCCGACTCCGTGAGGCAATGTACTACGATGGCAATCAAAGCTTGGAGTGCTGTTGTTAGTAGTGAAGCGGTCGAGAGGTTTGCATGCCAGTGGGCGGCTTGTCAGCGATCCAGTCTCGTCCTCAAGCTTTCTATTCCAAGACCACCTCAGCTCTAAGGGTCCTCAAGGACAAGAACCGAATTGTTGGTAACTCACCTTCCGTTGACGAGCTCCTCGATCCTCTCGAGGAACGTGAAGACCTTGATTTAGCAGCGCCGATGTTCAACAGCGATGTGGAAATCATCGCAGAGGTTCGTCGATGAGAGGTGGTCCGAAACGGAGAGATCATGGAGGTGGATGATGTCGAAGACGGCTCCGATGACGAGAGCTCGAAGCCTATGCCAACTTGCGAGTTGATTTCGCTTGCTGACTCGACGAGCAGATGCCAAAAGGTGCGAAACAGACAGTGTTGGCTGTCCACGGATTTGTAAAATTAGCATAATTACATTGATTTGGATACGATACTTAACAGCGCCGTTGAGTTACGTCGACGTTGTCATTATCGTCATCACCGAGTCGCCGTACCCTGAAGTTCGCGTCGTCATCGCATTGTCGTCGTCGTGTTCGTCGGCGTGAGTTCTTGGCCGGTTTTCTCGAGGACAGCTACTTTTCGTGCCATGCATGGCGTAAAACAGGTTAGTGCATCCGCTGCTGGGCCCATAATAAACGTACCTGAACTCGCTTTGTGGGCATCAAGCTCTTCACGTAGTATTCGGACGGTTTCGTTGAACTGATTGGCTGCACGTTGGCAGGCAACTTGCCAACGAGATATGAATTAAGACAGAGAGAATGTGCTTGTGCTATCATGGTGTGCGCGAAAGGACCGGTTGTCTCTGTTGGATGAAGCAAGGTCGTCACGGAGTTGATGAATAGCTTCCTAAAGGCTCGCAATGCTTGTTGCTGACGGTAGTAAATAGTAGCGTGGGGGAATCAGCCGGCTAATAAACGTACATTGATGTGCAATTAGAACGTGTAGAGGCTCCACTATGCCTCCGAGATCAATATTCGCTGTCCTTGAGTGACGTGGTTCTGGCTCCAAGAAAATCTGTCTGAATCAAGAATAGTCAACAGAAGTCGTAAAACTCGCCGTGTTGCTGTAGTGTGAGGGAAGGATATCCAAAAGATGTCGAAATATGATTGTCTCGTTTGGAGCGACCGCGATGTCGTAGTTTTCTGAGATGGCCATGGGCGAGACGAAAACGGAGCGGAACTAGGTACTATGACTGCCACAAGGTGTTCGTGGAATTTGGTATCCCGGAGTGAAGGTCTGAAGGTTCAAGTTGCGATAAACCTGTCGTCAGTTGTCAGTACAATAAAACTTGCGCCTTCTGTTTCGCGAATGCTCCATTCTGAAAGTCGTGTCCAGGGAGATACCTCAAGACAGTGAATGTCGCCGCGAGATAACACAATGAATTTTATCGCTCGTCCAGGTGAGGCTTCCGTTCAATCCGTTGTTTACGTTAATTGGCAAGTCTGATTGCCGTTGGTCAGTTCAAAGAGATCAGACGCTAAATGTCCACCAACCAACTTCAATTCAGCTGGTCTCACCTCGAGTCGCGCCGCGTCGATGTCGTTCGTGCATTGTGCATGGTGGATCGTGGGACACCGTCGCGGCAATCATCGCGATGTGGTGGCACGGCGTCCTCATGCTGCGGGGGTGCGCTGGCGGCGTGAACGGAGTCTGGAGTAGGGCGGATGAGGGAGAGAGGTGAGGAAAGATGAGTAAAGGGGGAGAAATAGAGAGGTGGGGACGCACGCACCGTTCGTCTCCGTCATCATGTCCCCTTGTGGCACCATCACCCTCGTTCTCACATCGCCCATCGCGCCGTCGAGTCAGAGTCGTCACCGTTGCGTGGATGTGATCGTGTTGTCACGACGAGGGGGGATGCGCTGGCGTCGTGGGTACACTGGCAGCGTGAACGAGGCCGGCGTGTAGTGGGTGAAGGGGAGAGGGAGAGGGAGAGGGAGAGGGAGAGGGAAAGATCGTTGTCTTTGTGGTGTGGTGGTATTGTCGTTGGTACCGTCGTCGAGTCTCCTCGATGTTGCAGTGAGGGTGCGCGCATTTACGCTCCGGAGTCATCGCGTCGTCGTTGCAGACGCTGACGAGGGGGCGTCAGGATGAGCGTCTTTGAGAGAGGTGGGGGGTGCACGCACCGTTCGTCTCCTCGTCATGTCCCCTCGTGCCACCATCTCCCTCGTTCTCGCATCGCCCATCGCGCCGTTGAGTCGGAGTCGTCACCGTGGATGTTGTCACATCGAGAGGGGATACGCTGGCAGCGTGAACGAGACCGACGTGTAGGAGGTGAAGGGGAGAGGGAAAGAGGGAGAGAGGGAGGGGGAGAGAGAAGGAAAGATGGCCGTCCTTGTCGTCGTCTTGGTGTGGTGCTGTTGTCGTTGGTACCGTCGAGTCTCCTCGATGTTGATGTTGCGGTGAGGGTGCGCGCATTCACGCTTCGGAGTCACCGCGTCGTCGTTGCAGACGCTGACGAGGGGGCGTCAGGATGAGCGTCTTTGAGAGAGGTGGGGGGCGTACGCACCGTTCGTCTCCTCATCATGTCCCCTCGTTGCACCATGTATATGTCGACGGGACGATTGTCAAAGTATTCGGTGCAGAGATCGTTGTATATCTGGGGTGTGATGAGGAGTGATTCGGTGGCCGCCGCGCTCGCCTGCAAGGGCGGCGGACGGAGAAAAGAAATATAGTAAAACATTCCCTGTGTTGCCTTGGAGCTGGCCCGTCTATGATGCTAAGGCACTGACCAATTGCATCGAATTTGGTTGAAAATCAACAGCCAGGTTCAAGCTAGATGTCGTATGTAGTATGTGAGATATATCCCTCCGTAAATATCTTGTTCGTACAAATGAAGACTGAGTAACATTAGTAGTAGTAGGGGGAAGTCGTGCAGACACAGTCCTCGAATAGATGGCACTGCCAAGGGTTATTTACCAAAGTGAATAAATGGAACCCAAGAAGTGAACGGAGCACTAGAATCCCGAAGATGCTGGATCGCGCGGTGCAATGCTCCTGCCGCCTCCGTACTGTCGGGAACCTGGCTAGCATATCGAAAGAGGTACTCGTACACGTCCCTTGCTACCTTTGGTGCGTCCTTGTCCATTATCGACCACATCGTCCCGATGACACTACCATACCCGGCAATAAGCACAGCTGCAAGATGAACCGATTCTTCTGACAGTGATTCGTCTCCTTGGGCAGTCTGACAGGCAGAAAGGAATGCGAGTCCAGCTTGGGGGCGGGACAGCTGCATAATGTCCGAGAGCTTCAAGCGACGATTGTTGGTGAGGCCAAACACACTGTCCAGCGGTTTCTGGGGATCCTGTATTCCGTGACATGCAAAATGGACCCAGTCGTTGTTCTTCAACTTCTCCATGACGTCCTCGACAGTGCCATCAGAATTCTGTAGGGTTGCAAAAGGAGATTTGTCGGACAATTCTCTGATGGAATTGATCTCGTTCTTCACCGAATACAGTTGATTGAGTCCGTCTGTTAGTGGCTGAGGCCTGAGGGACGGCAAGTAGGCGAAGTTTGGAAGAAGGGACATCCGAGCTGTTCTGAGGTGACGACGCGAGTGAACTCAAAGTCGGTAAATAGGAAGATATAACAAAATCAGAAAGCTTGATGCCCGCCTTATCATAAAGGCCGGCAGCATGGATGGGCAAGAAGGAAAAAGGCCCAGTTGGACACCAGAAAATACGGGTCATTTTATGAGTGTCAGATGGCGGTTTCTGACAGCAAACAAATCTTGAGTCGAAATGAATCGACATTGAGACTGTATCAACAACTTACCGAAAAGCCGAGTGCCTGACGAACGGGGTTCACAACATGATTCCAAAGGAGTCCCAGAGTCGCCTGGTATAACTCGTTCGGAGTATATGGTTCATCTTGTTCTGGCTTCACCAGTTTCGCTCCCAGCAACGAATCAAGAATTTCTGTATCTTCAGAGGGGATGAGTTCGTAGAGCGCATTGCGGGGGAAAACAAGACAATGCCGCTCGAGTATCGCGCGGAGCACTCTTCGCGAGACTTCCATATTTTTATAGCAAACTTCGGGGAGGGGTACGTGGATGACACTCTCCAACTCTGCCATAACAATGAGTGCGTCGCATCTTCGTTTGCTGGCTGTGAGGGAAACGACTGATCCGGAGATTGCCAAGGCAGCAAGTTGCTTGATCGTCTTCGAAAGCAAGAATCGGTCAAAACCTGGCAAGGATCGTATCTGAAGGAGGAGATTCTCTCGTTTGAGGGCAAGATCATGATGTCTCTGGATGTCTTTCTCGAGCAATCGCGTATCAGCAGCTGGCTGGTGGAATGATGTGGCATTGTCCCGAGTGCTAGCACGTTCCAGCTCCTGCGATATTTGTCGGAACTGACGAGCAAGGGCAGGATGTTTGTCATGCAGATCATCAACAACAGTGCGAAGCTGCAGGAACTGAGTCCAGACAATTGAACGGCCTTGCTCGAACCACTCAATAGCCAGTTCAGGATTACCAGCTTCAAGAGCAGCGGCAACAGAGTCATGTGTCACATCAGCTGCTTCAACGAGTAGACGATGACACTCGGTGACTGGGAGCCCAAGCCATGCCAACTGTGGGAGAATGTGGAGAGCAGAAGTACATGCATCAAGCAGAATGGTAGTGTTTCCTTGAGGTTGCGCACAAGAAATCCAGGAGCGAGCGGCATGAAAGCGGGTGGAAGCACGACCGATGGAAGCACGACTGGCGATGGAGAAATTACACGATGCAGCAGAAAGATCAGATGGATCATGAGAGTGTTTAAAACAGATATGAAATGCATTTCCCAGGCTCGTAAATAAATCTGGTTTGTTGGGATGGCCATCAGGAGTGAAGCTGATCGCCTCCTCCATTATGGAAATGGATTGGACAATGTCTACGTGGTCGCCGAGATGCTGAAAACGACGACTTGATAAACCCCCGAGGTCGATCAACAAAGTTGGCTTGGTTGAATGACCATTGGCCGTCAGACAGAGTCTCAGCCTCCTCAAGCATAGAGATAGACCTATTTAGGTTCGCGAGTTCCCCGAGATGTTCAAAGCGACGAGCTAATGAGCATCCGAGGAGGCACAACCGATATGGCTTGTCTGGATGGCCGTCAGCGGTCTAATGGAGAGCCTCCTCAGACATCGCGATGGACCTGTTCAGATCTCCGAGGTCTCCGAGACGTTCAAATCGACTCCGTAAGGAGTTCCCGAGACTGCCTAACAGAACTGGCTTGTGTGAATGGCCGTCAGGCATGAGACAGATATCCTCCTCTTGCTTCGAGATGGTCCTGTTTAGATCCACGAGGTCTCCAAGACGCTCAAACCGAATGAGTAATGAGTTCCCTAGGTTTCCCAACAAACGTGGCTTGTCCGGATGGCCATCGGGTCTCAGATAGACAGCCTCCTCTTGAATCAAGATGGACCTGTTCAGATCCGCGAGGTCCCCGAGACACGCAAAGCGACGAGATAATGAGCTCCCGAGGTCATTCAACTGATCTGGCTTGTATGGATGGCTGTCGGCTGCCAGACAGACAGCCTCCTCAAACACAGAGATGGACTTGTTTAGATCCATGAGGTCACTTGAATGTTCAAACCGACTCAGTAATGAGTTCCCGAGGCTGTTCAACCAAATCGGCTTGTTCGGATGGCCGTCGAACGACAGACAGACAGCCTTCTCTTTCATTGAGATGGACTCCTTTAGATCCGCAAGGTCCCCGAGGCGCTCAAACCGACTCAGTAATGAGTTCCCGAGGCTGCCCAACAGATCAGGCTTGTCTGGATGGCTGTCGGGCATGAGGCAGACAGCCTCCTCAAACATAGAGATGGACCTGTTTGCATCCGCGAGGTCCCCAAGACGCTCAAAGCGACGAGATAATGAGCACCCAAGGTCGTACAACCGACATCGCTTGTCTGGATGGCCATCAAGTGTCAGACAGAGAGCCTCCTCGAACATCGAGATGGACTTGTTTACATCCGCAAGGTCTCCGAGACGCTCAAACCGACTCCGTAATGAGTCCCCGAGGTTTCCCAACAAACGTGGCTTGTCCGGATGGCCATCGGGTGACAGACAGATAGCCTCCTCTTGCATGGAGATGGACCTGTTCAGATCCACAAGGTCCCCGGCCCGTGACGCTCAAATCGACTCAATAACGATTTCCCGACTCGTTGCTCAACCGACCTGGCTTGTCTGGATGACCATCGGGTGTCAGACGGACAGCCTCCTTTCCGATTGAGATGGACCTGTTCAGATCCGCGAGGTCCCCGAGACGGTCAAAGCGACTCAGTAATGAGTTCCCGAGGTGGTTCAACCGACCTAGCCTGTTTGGATGGCCATCTGGCTTCAGACAGACAGCCTCCTCTTGCTTCGAGATGGACCTGTTTAGATCCGCGAGGTCCCCGAGACGCTCAAACCGATTCCGTAACGCGTGCCCGAGACCGCTCAAGAAAGCCGGCTTGTATGGATTATCATCAGGCGTCAGACAGACAGCCTCCTCTTGCTTTGAGATGGACCTGTTTAGATCCGCGAGGTCCCCAAGACGCTCAAAGCGACTCAGTAACGAGCCCCCGAGGTTGCTCAGCTGGCGTAGCTTGTTTAGACCGCCGTCGGGTGTCAGACAGAGAGCCTCCTCTCTCATAGAGATGGCTGTGTTTAGATCTGCAAAGTCTCCGAGACGCTCGAAGCGATGATATAACGAGTTCCCCGAGGTTTTTTAGAGGGAGGGGGAGGGAGAGGGAAAAATGGCCGTCCTTGTCATCGTCTTCAATATGGTGTGGTGGTATTGTCGTTGGTACCGTCGTCGAGTCTCCTCGATGTTGCGGTGAGGGTGCGCGCATTTACGCTCCCGAGTCATCGCGCGTCGTCGTTGCAGACGCTGATGAGGGGGCGTGAGGATGAGCGTCTTTGAGAGAGGTGGGGGGTGCACGCACCGTTCGTCTCCTCGTCATGTCCCCACGTGCCACCATCTCCCTCATTCTCGCATCGCCCATCGCGCTGTTGAGTCGGAGTCGTCACCGTGGATGTTGTCACATCGAGAGGGGATACGCTGGCAGCGTGAACGAGACCGACGTGTAGGAGGTGAAGGGGAGAGGGAAAGAGGGAG
>JBBPOT010000230.1:0-13325 GCA_038091595.1 Leccinum subatratum | reverse complement strand
ACGGATCTTTGTGTGCTTTTGCTTCCACTCTCCTTCCTCGCGTGCTCGGTCGCGCAGCTCGTCACTGGCCTCGTCCTCTACTCTTACAATGCACTCACGTTGGTGTTTGCACTGGTATGTGAGCGTCTCAAACTTTACCTCTCCTTAGAATAGATCACATATTTGGGAATGTTACGTCTCTGCACTTTCGTGGTGGAACGAGGCCTATGTTTATATACTGTACGGTTTCCCATTACGCTCCTCAAAAAGCATGGTTCCACCACGTGTACCGGTGACACGACCGAAGAGATGACGAGCCCTTAATACCTGAATATCTTTGAGCCGGTGTTTGGCAGCCTCTCCGTCCGCTGTTCGCACGCTCGAAAGCTCGGTGAGGGCCATGGTATTACTTTTGCTGGTCAACACTCATGCTTGTTGATTTCGTATCAAGCCCTCTCTGAAGTGGTATGTCAAACCTCCTGCTTCAGGTTTGTGTTTGCGGTCGCTGCTTCAGTGATCCAGGGGTTTTCAAGAGGCATGAGAAGAGTTGTCAGCAAGGGAAAAAGCGCCTTTCAACTGTGTTAGCAAAAGCAAAGGACTATTACCAGCGAAAAAAGGCCCGCATCGAAGAACCTTCGAGAGCTAGCTCTCCGGTGGTCATCGATCCACATGTTGGGCTATTGACTGATTTGAGGGTGAACGGGGAAGGCTCGGCTTCCAGCATACTAGTTGAGGTTGGTTTTTTCATGCTGAAGAAACATACTGCTAGTAAGTAATCGGCTCTGACATATTGCACAGGACCCACCACAGCATGTAGCTGGGGATATTGAAGACGATGATGGAATGCCTCTTGCGCAACGTCGCCCGCGTCGGCTCAACCGCCGCCTACCCATTCGTTTCAGAGACACGTTGCCAGCGCCCTTGATGCCTCTACCTCCCCCGGGTGTTACCAGTACTGTGCAACCTATGTCTATGACCACGCCCGCTTCTGTCCCTACGCCTGCATCCGATCCTGCTTCTTCCTCGACTTCCACAGTGGTACAAAGGTTGATCAATGCAATTCCTTCATCCGTACGCCGCATTTTCAGAACGCAAAATAACAAATTCGGCCTGTACCGAGTGTACCACACCGAATCTATCCCATCCCATGACCCCGATGATCCATTCTCAGTCTCAAATGAATGCGGAGACGGAAATGCCGCAGGTCCAGGTGTATCCGATAACCCTTTTTATCCGTACCCGAGTGAGGACTCAATGCGTCTAGGAGACTGGTATTGGAACCAGGGAGCCCAGAAGTCCAAGGAGAGCTTTCGAGAGCTCCTTGATATTGTCGGTACCGAGGGTTTCTGTCCAGAAGCGGTTACCAAGACGAATTGGCAGGCTGTGGACAAGAAATTGGGCCAAAACCAGTTTGATAACCAACCGGATACAGGTGGTTGGTTAGATGAAGATGACGGATGGAGGCACACAGCAGTGCCAATTTCCATCCCTTTCCACAGTCGTTTCCCGGAACCTGGACCCAAGATCTACCACCTCCACGACTTCTACCACCGCTCGTTAACATCAATCATCCGCGAAAGGGTTTCCGATGCGTCGTACTCGGCACAGTTCCATTACGAGCCTTACGAGCTTTATTGGCATCGCTCGCACAAAGAGCATGACGTACGAGTATACGGAGAGCTTTACACTTCCGAAACCTTTATCGAGGCCCACCGACAACTACAAGGGTCACCTCCCGAACCTGGATGCGACCTCCCCCGCGTCATTGCTGGCATAATGCTTTGGTCCGACTCCACCCACCTCACATCGTTTGGACAGGCAAAACTCTGGCCGCTCTATCTCTATTTCGGTAACGAGTCGAAATATCGGCGGTGTCAACCCTCCTGTAACCTCTGCTGTCATGCCGCATACTTTCAAACGGTATTCCTCTCCCTTAATTAATGGTGTGACCTAATGAAATGTTCTTCATGAAGCTCCCTGACGACTTTAAGGACTTCGCCACTAAGTTCTCTGGAGGCAAGGCACCGGGTGATTCATTTTTCACCCATTGTAATAGAGAAGCTTTTCATGGACAGTGGAAAGTTCTACTTGACGAGGAGTTTTTAGATGCGTACGAGCATGGGATTGTTATCAAGTGCTGTGATGGAGTCACCCGACGTTTCTATCCCCGGATTTTTACTTACTCTGCCGACTACCCAGAGAAGTATGGGCGAAAACTCAATTTCAACGTACATCACTCATTGTTTCAAACAGGATCTTGATTGCATCCATCCGGAATTTGGGACGATGTCCTTGCCCTCGCTGCCTGATCCCGCTCTCACAGGCAAAAGATTTAGGCATGAAGAACGACATCCTCCAGCGAAAGTCCCTCATCCGTACCAACACTGAAGAAAGACAAGAAAAAATTGCAGCCGCCCGAAAGCTAATATATGAGCGGAACTATGCAGTCGACAATGTGCAGGTCAATGCCCTCCTTAAAGACGAGTCACTGGTCCCTACATCGGTGTGTGAATCGCTTATCTGATTCAATCACAATAATGATAATCTCCTACAAACTCGTAGAATGCCTTCTGTGAGAAACTCCATGCAACGGGCTTCGACCTTTTTTGCATTCTAGTTGTTGATCTACTACATGAGTTCGAGTTAGGAGTCTGGAAGGCAATTTTTACCCATCTCCTTCGAATTCTTGATAGCCTCAAAAAGAATATGCTCGGTGAGCTTGATCGACGGTAAGATCACTTACATTGGGAGACCTGTATCTTCCTTATTGTTAAGTACAGGTATCGTCAAGTACCCAGCTTCGGTCGCGACACTATTCGGCGTTTTTCTCGCAACTCTTCCGAGATGAAGAAAATGGCCGCAAGAGACTTTGAGGATCTCCTCCAGGTTTGGTTTGGTTCTCATTCCTCAGAGTGTTGCTTTCTGAGACCTCAAAATCTCAGTGCGCCATCCCCGTTTTCAACGAGCTTTTGCCTGAGCCACACAACTCCAATGTGCTCAAGCTCCTCTTCCAGCTCGCTACTTGGCACGGTCTTGCAAAACTCCGGATGCACACGGACGACACACTGGAAATTATGGACAACGTAACGGCCGTTCTCGGGGCTGAACTTCGTTCCTTTCAGTCAATTACTTGTTCCACCTTTTCTACCAAGGAACTCAAACGGGAAGCCGAGGGACGCTACCGACGCAAAGTTCGAACAAAGACTTTGAGTGGCCAACACCATAAAGATAAAGAAAATGTACCTTCTGCGTGCGCACGCCAGGAGAAAACTTTAAACCTTCAGACGTACAAGCTGCATGCGCTTGGCGATTACACGGAGACCATTAGGCGGTACGGTACCACGGACTCGTACTCAACCCAGCCGGTGAGTCAATTGCTGAAATGATACTCCTGCCTCTGATTTGACTGTGTAGGGAGAGCTCGAGCATCGCGTTGGGAAGTCGAGATTTACACGAACGAGCCGAAAGGCATACATCCGACAGCTGACCCGGATTGAACGGCGTCAAGCGCGCATCCGCCAAATTCGTGCCCGCGTATCCTCATCCAACATCCCGCACGAAAAGCTGCCCAAGGAACCTGAAGAGCATCACGTTATCGGCAAGTCACACAATTACCCAGAGGATCTCAGAGTTTTTAGTCGGTCTCACTCGGAAGACCCGGCGGCAAAGGTTAGTTTCCTATCGCGCATATTGTAACCCTGGTATCTAATGTAGGCTGTAGGATTTTACATTGAAGCTGCGCAGGCATATCCTCCCTCGAATCAGGCAGATCCATGTAGCTGGCACAAACTCAGAGTCCCATACCGGATCGACCGCACCTCTGGATGTGGATACTTCAATCCTTGATTCGGAGATCATGTTGCATAGTCAGGTTCTTTTCAAGAATGATCGAATCTACCGACATCGTTTGATGCGGATCAATTATACGACTTACGACGTTCGCAGGGCGCAAGATTCCATCAACCCGAACACAGACCATCGGGACATCATGCTCCTTTCCGACACACTCAACTCCAATGCACATCCTTTCTGCTACGCAAGGGTTATCGGTATCTTTCATGCAAACATCATCTACAACGGTCCAGGATTGACGGATTACCAGCCTCGCCGTCTTGAGTTTCTTTGGGTTCGATGGTTCGAAGTCATCGAGACTCACCAAGAGCAAGATGCCTGGAAGCTGGACGTTCTACGCTTCGTTCCCATGGGCGAAGACGACGCCTTCGGTTTTGTCGACCCGGCAGATGCTTTGAGAAGCTGTCATCTCATTCCTGATTTCTCCAAAGGTAAGCTGCATCATGACTGCGACCGGGGTATGTCGAGAGAGTCCCGAGATGTCCACGATTCAAAGCAATACTATGTCAACAGGTTTGTTTTCGTGTTACTGACTTGGAAGCGGCTGTTGATCATCCTGTTGGCAGGTTTGTTGATCGGGATATGCTCTTACGCTACTACTGGGGTATAGGTATTGGGCACACATATGCTCACAACAAACCAACCAACGCCGAAGGATCCGGCGGAGGAAGCATGGTGACTCAACCTGACGCTCAGCACCCCTCTGCGTCTCACGGGCATAGAGACAATTCAGCACCTAATTCTGACGTAGATGATGGTTCAGAAGATGTCGAGGATTTGCATTCGAGTGAGGAGTCAGATGCCGCGGTCTCCAGCTCAGGCGATGAGAGTGAAGTGTTAGAGATGTATTGTGGGTCGGATGTGGGTTCAGATTTGATGGACATAGATGAATATTTATGACCGCTTTCTAAACTACTGTACGTCCACAGTCTACTATATACTACTAGGCGTTGTCGTCGCTTCTGTCAACTTCAAGCTGCATGGAGAATGCCAATCATAAAAAGTGTGGAACGGCGCGTATCGATGCGCCCATATATGCCAGTGGGAGTACTAGTCTAATACCTTCGGGTCCCAGCTCTGCTCACCGGCTTCTACAATGACGCAACTTCACAGTGACTCGGAGTAGTATCTAAGTAGAACCACCAGACTGGTGCTCTGGTGACTCAGGCTCACTGGCATCTGAAGCCTCCAACGTCCCCGTCCTATGTCATGCTCATTCATCGTAAAAAATCGGTTCGTCGCTGGTTCGAATTTCGGGCGACTTTCAGCTCGAGTCATGGAGAGACTCTACTGTGAGTAAAGTACTAGTAGCGCGGCCGAGGTGGGTCTCTCACTCCCAATCTTGAGGCATGCTCTGCTCACCCAAAGACTCGGACTTCCCCAAGGAACTCCGAGTGTCGTCGTGGGAAAATATTAGCCACACATTCTTTTCAAGTTCGTTCAACGTTAACCACCAGCATGTATACCTTAACTATCAATGGATTCGGAAGACCACTATCGACTTTGGATTTGTGAATTGTTCAGTATTTTCTGCTTCGTTACTATGCTGATCATATTCATATTTCTAGGCTCCTGCTTTCATGACCGGGGAAGTCCATAGGCCCGCCTATCTCGTTACTCTATCCAAGTCTGCCACTTTGTTGGATTCCCTTGACGACCCGACAGATCCAGTTGCCAAGAGTGCGATCTTGTTGTAGCAGGGTTCTCAATGCTACGTTTGGAATTCGTTCCATCATGTCCTACACGGTCTCGACTGTAAGATTGTCGATCCCCGAATTCAGTATCACCTTGTAACCTATGGCATTCGACCCATTTCAGATCCGGGGATGGAAACGACGACCTACGCGAGCGTCAATTGTTCCACTTCACACGGACTCCCCGAACGATGGTATCCATTTGATCTCGGCACACCCAAGTTGTATGACTTAACCATTTCTCTGCACCCCATGGGAACTGGACACAGAGCATTGCTTTGCGACAACTGTATAACGCAGGCGGTTGCTACTGGGTTCCGTACAATGTAACTTATGCAAAATGCTTATTCCGAAGAGGAGATCGATTCACGAGGCATCACACCGGGAGACCAGTGGTTTCGAAGTCGACGAGAAGGTGTTTTGTAACAAGGGGAACAGCGTCGTTCCTTTCGATCCATTTTACGGTCGGATTAAAGCGGACGCTGTCCGTTGGTTTGTGGAGAGTGCCGTGAAAAGTGGTTAGAACATAGCAAGTACAATGATTCGGACTGTTCAATTCCATTTTGACTGATGGGTGCTTTAGCTTCGTGTTTGGGGAGGTGGACTTTACCAACCATCGAATACAGCGACAGATGGCGAACTGAACTTTCTATTCTGTGTGCGACGAGCTAGGGATACTTGCCTGGTCTGAGTTCGCCTAGAATCTCTGATAATCTTTATCCCACAAATTCTTGGTTAGGCACCCAAGTAATGTACAATGGGCGGGAATTGAGCTTGAACTTATTGCCAGTCTGATGGTCCAGGAGGGCTTTCCAAATGCCGCGCATTATTCAACGAGGTGAGCAACATATTCATATTGGCGTTGGCTATGCCATTTCTGAAGGCTGTCTCCAGTTCGTTTATTTAGGACAGGATTATCTGCATGACTTAGCCCTCTCGGAGATTAATTTTGTGAGTTTGTTACCATTTCTTCATTTCTGAACTGAACATGCTTCTCGTGCAGGTGGCCTACACAGATTCTTCCACTACATGCCGTGTTCTGAGCCTGAACCCTTGTGTTGCGAGGCTTACAGTTAGTGGAACATCTATGGAAATACTGAAATTTCCACTTGCAGTCTTGCACCCATGGCACTCATCAAAGTATTACAATTATGACGCAACCGAAGCATTCAATCTGAATGTATACCCTGTCGTTCGGTGAGTTTTCGACTTTGTGTTTGATTGCGCATTTCATATTACCTTACATCTCTAGGATTGTGAACGAGTTTGGGCAAGGTCGTTCACTTCTATGGCATCCGCGCTGTTTGATGAGTTTCACGCTGTTTCCTTTCCCTTGCCCCTGGTAAGATATCCTCGAGAATCCAGAGGACTATGCGTTCAACTCCGCCGTAGTTATGTCCCGTGACCACCATCCCCAGTCTTATGGCTTTGCCTGGCCGAACTCCAACGCGGGTCAAGGGCATTGATGGCGAGCGCTGTCGAGTTGTGGCTTCCGACTCCAGGTACCTCGGACGCCAACCAGATGTTTGCGCAATGGTGCTGCCAGTGGAGCACACAGGTCTTCTAACTATGATGATTGTCTCCGAAATCACCTGGTACAGACGGGGTGTTGGTATGGGGAGAACAACTTCGGAAGTATCGTCTGGCAACATGATATCTGGCAGATGGAAAGTACTTGATTACGGGTTGCCGAGCGTGTATGCGCTAGCGATCATACAACTTGAACCATTCTGGATGCATGGAGACGAGACGCTGACAGTTCTGGCGCCTTGGGATCGATAGGATCGATGGGATGGCCCAGTTGACCACATATATAAAGGGACTGGGCTTGGGACTCCCTCCCTATTGGACGTGACGCTTCCGATGTTTGGTTAATGATGAACTCGACAGCCCAAGTTGACGGGGAGACAGTGACAAGCGCGAGTCGTATGTAAGGTTCGGATGGGGTATATTATGTATACTGATTGCGCCACCGCCAGTTCACCCCAACTTCGCTCGCGTAGGCCAATCTTGTTGATATTGAAATCGTGGTGAATGGATGTGATGATTACACGTTCACGCTATCTAGTATCGGCCCAGGGTGGTGTCGGGGTGTGGACTAAGTCTGGCTCGCGCACCCACACGACACAATAGGTGCTGACCGGGGCCCGGGGGATGCAAAGTTCCATGCAAGAAGCAAATTCTGCAAGGGTTACACTGTACGTGTCCTCTGTTACTGCTCGCCCACGACTGACCTCCACGTCACCGCAGGCTGGTCGTGCCATAACTTAGCCAAATTGGTCTGCAGTTCAGGATGGCACTACAAAACCAGACGACGAAAAGGAAGAAATCGGGGCAACTTTTGTCACTCCCCGTACTACCACTACAACGAAGATACCCTGCACCCTCCCTCGCACACCAACATTCTCTCTCCTTCCCCGCTGATCTAAATGACCACGACCGTAACATTGCCACGGGTGTGTGCCGTGGAGTTGAAGCTTAGTGACCGCCACACTGCTGCTGCCAGTAATAATCAACTGAGCGAGATCAAGCAAGAACTGCGTCCAGTCAACGCCTGGTCCTCATTTTCCCTCGCGGATGAAGATCCGTTGAACAGAAAGGACACACCCGCCGCCTTGCAAGTTGCAACACACCCGATTCCTCCCAAGAACTTTTTCTGTCCTGCTCCGAACGTAACCTCTTCGATTTTAACCTTGCCCTTCGCACTCTCGCGACTGTCGGCTCACCATCCAGCATATCCCTTCTTGGGCCCCTCTACAATGCCTCATCCCGTCCGGCCTAATACCAAACCTAGACATCAATGTCATCACGGGCCTCAGAGACAGAGACCGCGAGGTCGAAAATCACTCAACGTGGTCTCCCTGAAGTGCAACGCCAAACCTCTGCCCTCGGGACCTTGAAGACGCCGCAGGCGAAGTCGACGCCGACGAATCTGTCCATCAATTTGCGATTCGCGTCTTCGATGCCGTCCACCAGGCAAAGTCCCAAAGCAGACATTCGATTCCGTTGCGCCTGCACGTCCGTCGTCGGTCGTTCACTTTCTCGTTTTTCATGCTCCGTCAGGCGTGCTGCTCACGCAAATTCTTACCATCGACACCGCTATCCGCATGTGTGCTCAGCTCGAGGTCCAACTTCCACCCTCCTTCTGATTTCATGCTCCATCAGGTAACCTCCTGTCCACTTACATCAATGCAGATGATCTCACCGTTACCGAAGAGGTCTTCTGGCGCTCAAGGGTTGTGCGGTCGAACTTGAAAGAGTCCGTGCTTATCAAGTACTGTTGTCAGCGTGCAACTGCGGTCGACGGTGAAACCAACAAAGCCCTCGAGTATGATGTTTCACTGTTGGAGAGACTATACATCCGATGCACATCCACTGGCAGGCACCGTGAAGACGATGCACAATGCAAGCCGAATGTTCAATCACGACTGTCACAAGGCATTGACATACTCCCGCCCCTCCCCCGCTAAGTAGGTACAATACCGATTCACAAATGAACTGGCTCGCTTCCCGTCGACAGAGTTCTACAACGGAGAGCTCCGGTCTTACATCTAGGACAGCGCGCCCGTACTCCGTTTTATCAGCCACCGCCTTCCCGTGGCCCCGGGTCAGCCACGGCGATCGACGACTCTTGCCCGTCTTCGTGTCGGAAGAGACGGCAGGCTCCGCATCCAAGAGCAACGAAGGCCAAACCGAGCTCGCCGAGCACATCGTCTCTCTCCTCCAAACCCCAGCCGCACTCGGACGTCATGGTACTCAGGTTGCTGCTCGAAAGTGCTTATTGGGGAATTGGAAGTGCTTGGTGTCAACTTCAAGCCGTCTCTGGGTAATGAGGATGAGAAGACATTAGTGACGAGGATGAAAACGTAGAAATGGCATAATGGCATTGTGCTGTAGCAAAATAAATAAATAAAGAAGAAGAAGCATTCTATAGATGCCCTTTGCTATTACAATGATTCTTTGCATGCTCCAAGAGTGTCCGGTGCATTAGCAAATGTAACCTACATTTTATGATGATGGCACGTGACCTGTGGACACCGAGTCGTGTCCGAGCCTCGACCTCACCCACTCCGTGCACTCTCTCCCTCCAATGTGTCCAAACGGGTACGCTACGCGCCCACTCCCTCTTCCTCTCCCTCCAAGTTCCGCCCAGCCCTATTCGAACGTGTGCTGTGACACCTCAAGTTCTCCCCTCTCCCACGCAGGCACTGATCCCCCTCTCCTCTCCCTCTCCCTCTCCTCTCCCTCTCTCCTCTCTCCTCTCTCCTCTCCCATCTCTCCTCTCCCCTCTCCCCTGCTTTCGCCCTCGCCCTTATCCCCGTCCTCGACCCATCCCCGTCCCCGTCCCCGTCCCCGTCCCCTCTTCCGAGTCATTCCTCTCCCTCTCTCAGCCCTCTCTCGTCCTCGTCCTCGTCCTCGTCCCCTCCACTTCCCTCTCCCTTTCCTGCGTACACGCCGAAAGACGGGAACAATGCGACGATGACGACTCATCCCATCCGCGTCTCCTCCCTCTCCTTCTCCCTCTCCTGCCACACGCGGACACGCTGTCTCGGGGACGACGCGACGACAATGACACGGCAACGGCGACCCGTCCTCGTTCAACCGCGCCCTCTCCCGCTCCCTCTCCTGCCGCACGTGCCGTCTCGGGGACGACGCAAGGACGACTCCCATCCGCGTCCCCACCCTCACCCTCACCCTCACCCTCTCCTGTGCACACGCGGAACGCGACGACGAGACGACGCCGAGGGTAACGAAGAGCGAGACGGACGGATACATCCTCATCCCCGTCCTCGACCCGTCCCCGTCCCTGTTCCTCTTCATCCCTCTCCCTCTCTCGTCCTCGACCCCTCCACTTCCCTCTCCCTCTGCTCGCACACGCCGAAAGTCCATCTCGGGGTCCAACGGGGACGATGCCATCCGCTTCCCTTCACTCTCCCTCTCCTGCCACACGCGGAACACGCTGTCCCAGGGACGACGCAACGACAACGACACGGCGATGCGACCCGTCCTCATTCATCCGTCTGCTCCCGCGCTCTCTCTCCCTCTCCTGCCGCACGCGCAGCGTGCCGTCTCGAGGACGACGCGAGGACGACTCCCATCCGCGCCCCCACCCCCACCCTCTCCTGTGCACGCGCGGGACGTCATGACGAGACGAGGACGAGGATGACGAAGAGCGAGACAAGGGTGACAAGGACGGACAAAGGCACACACCCTCACGTCGCCCTCTTCTCCCCGGGCCCTCTCCCGCCTAGCGTGACGAATGGGCACGCACACCCAGGCACCTCTCTCTCTACCTCTCCCCTGCTTTCGCCCTCGCCCTGATCCCCATCCCGTCCCCTCTTCATCCCTCTCCCTCTCCCGACCTCGACCTCGACCTCGACCCTCCCCTCCCCTCTCCCTCTCCTGCCATACGCAGAACATGCTATCTCGGGGATGACGCGACGGCAATGACACGGCGACGACAACACAGCGACGTGACCTGTCCTTGTTCATCCGCGTCCGCTCCTTCCCCCTCACTCTCAGCCTCAGCCTCAGCCTCACCCCTCGGGAAAGACGTCCGATGACTCCCATCCGTGTCCCCACCCTCCTGTGCACACGCGGAACGCGACGACGAGATGAAGGGACGGACAAGGATGACGACGTGATGGGCGATAAGAGTGGATGAGGACGAGGGAGACGCAACGACGGTGCGACACCACAGTAGAGAGACGAAGGGCGAGACGAGGGTGATGACAACGAGGATAACTTGCGAGGATGATGATGCCGACGACCACATTGTGAGATGCCATGACAATGCGACGGGCGAGATGGAGATACGGACGAGGATGCTACACTCCCTCTCCCACTCCATCTACACGCAACGCGTCCCAATGGATCCGCAAGCCCGGTAGTAATACATTTTGCATATTGTATTGTATCTTCATTGTTTACAAAATGAACAACACTCAAAGTGAGCAAAGCTTACAGTACATGCTGGTGCCACACTGTCACGGTAACCATTTGCACAGGGGTAGGCAGCTCATTAGGGATTTGTTGATCAGTGTATCTTGCCTTTCTGACATGATGTCATAGTCATAGGGACTGAGGAAATACACCCTTGAAATGCATCTGTGACGGTACTACAGCCTGTCCAATGTGCCAGGAGATAAGCCAGTTATAGTAGTAACACTGACAAATTGCCAGTCACACAGCTACAGCAGTCTGCCAGTGCACAGTCTACAGACTCTGCAGAGTTGGCCTGTTCAATTCCAAAGCATCCTGCTATTCACAAGACAATTGGTAATCTTCTTATTGACAAAATTTGGAAAGGGCTGATACATACATGTCAAGCTGACATACTCTTACCATTTTGATCTGGCTATATCTGCACCTTCCTGGGTCTTTGATATGATCAGTAAATACAAAATTTCAGTCAGGAAGACTGCCATGATCTTGGGTTTAATACTGTCCCATGCTAATAAGACCTGACAAACTATGCCTCTGGCAGAGAGTGGCCTGTTCAATTATAAAGCATCCTGATATCCTTAAGACAATTGTTAATATTCCTTTGTTTTACTGACACTCTCTGCTCATATCACTATCTTATTGATTACTATTGACAAAATTTGGAAAGGGCTGATACACACATGTCAAGCTGACATACTCTTACCATTTTGATCTGGCTATATCTGCACCTTCCTGGGTCTTTGATATGATCAGTAAATACAATTTCAGTCAGGAAGACTGCCATGATCTTGGGTTTAATACTGTCCCATGCTAATAAGACATGACAAATTGGTCAAATGTCTGCCAGTGCAGAGATGGCCTGTTCAATTCTAAAGCATCCTGCTATCCTCCAGACAATTGTTAATCTTCCTTTGTTTCACTAACACTCTCTGATCATATCACTATCTTATTGGTAACTGAGTGATTATTATTGACAAAAGTTGGCAAGAGCTGATACATACATGTCAAGCTGACATAGTTATACCATGTTTATCTAGCTATATCTTCATCTCCCCCTTTCCCTGATGTGCGTGCCCCACAATTTGACGGCACACCGTTCATCCTCACAACGGATGGATGCAAGGATGGGTTTGGCGCCGTCCTTTCACAACGGTACACAGTCACACTACCGGGCGGAGAGACAACCACCCGCGTACATCCCATACTAGGCTATGCCTCCAAACGAACATCCCCAACGGAAGAGAAGTACAAACCATACATACTAGAATTTGCCGCGCTAAAATTCGGCCTAGATCAGTTCAGCGACCTCATTTGGGGTTTCCCGGTTGAAATAGAGACAGACTGCTCAGCACTGCGCGACACCATGTGCAGTGACAATCCCACGTTGGCGCACGCTCGATGGCGGGACGGAGTATCTGCTCACTATCTTACAGACGTACGCCACCGCCCGGGCAAAACCAATGAAGCTGCAGACGCGCTCAGCAGGAAGTACAGCCACCGTCCCTACGAAGAAGGAGACGGCAGCGCCTGGTCAGTCAGTGAAGATTGGGAGGCGTCGTGGGGCATCACAAACGATCTGTTCGGGATCACCTCAGAACAAGATCTTTCACATCTACGATCCCGTTTCGCTGACGAACCATTCCTCCTAGAGGTCATTGATGCCATTACTGAGCTCGACAAAGAAAAGCCAGACCACTTACGCAGACGCGCCAAACATCGGGCAATGGACTACCTGATTGAGGAAGGACGCCTATGGCGCCTACCCAAAGGGAACTCCCCTCGAGCCAAGCCGCGCGCGGAGTGCATCTCGCGAAAGGAAGCCATAGAAAGGGCGCAGCTGGAACACGAAGAGAA
>JBBPOT010000229.1:0-13344 GCA_038091595.1 Leccinum subatratum | reverse complement strand
CGCTCCCAAAGCAGCCTGAGCTTCTTCACGGGTTGGTGTTCTTATGCAGCGTAGTGGAGGGTGGCAGGTGTTGATTAGCGCTGAGGGCTTGCTCGAGGGAGCAATGCGTCGGCTATGCAAGACTCGTGGGTGAGGCTAGCAACATAACTCTGAACACCCTGATCCTTCTTCATCCGCAACCCTGCAGCCCTTGACCGTATTTCAGCTGCACTCATCGTACCTCGTTCAGGCAGCGCCGTGAGACTGGGTCGTGGGATGCCAACCAAAGGCATTTCCTTGATCCCAGCGGGCGCGCAACCCCCGCCACCACCCCATCCACGCCCCCGCCCTCGATGGAGCCACCGCCGTTCAGGATAGGTTCGAAACGCACTTCAGCGTGAGCGCCGGCGGACTTGCGATGAACGTGTCCGTCCGCAGGCTCTCAAAGGTGCTGCCGAGGTGGAAGGTGGGGCATTGAACGTCGATCCACTGTCACTCCACCCGAGGAACGAGCAGCCTGAGGTCGATCTTCCGTAGGTCGATCAAATATACACGAAGGAGGTTGATCTTCTATTCTTGGACGCTATATGTCGCTGGTGAATACCCTCGGGGTGAACCCCGGATTTACGAGTTAGGGTTGTTGGTTGGTATATATTGTTGACTTATTTGTGTTACTGACTGGCGTTACAGATCGTAGCGGCGCTGTTGCGCCAAGTCCCTAGGAAAACTAGTTTGGATGTGAGCAAGGAAAGGCAAGGAACGACCCCGTATCACAATTCTCCACGACCCAGAAAAGCTCGGTGAGTTTTCTCAGAACAGACTGGTGTTTATTGGATGACATTACTGAATGGTGTTACTGACAAGCGTTACTGACATTCAGCACTGAATGCGGCGTAGCGCTAACTGACTTGCATTACAGCCGATTTGATTTAACATTTTTTTTTCCGATTATCAATACTTAAGTAATAGATGCGCGGCTGAGACCCGGCCGAAAACTTTGGCTCCGACTTCGTGGAAGCGCCATTCACCTAAAAAGAAAGGAATTCTTGATCCCGATTTGGAGCCACAGCGGGCAATTCATCAGAGACTAGAAGCTAGCATACGGCACCTATTGTCAGAAAAAGGATTGGGACAGTACACCCTTTTGCAAGCGCAAAGCTCGGTACGCCGTTGGCCCAGAATATCTCGCTTGAACCTTCAGCTTCAGGTCAATGAATCATGGTGATTTCGTTTACCTGAGCGCGATCGGTGCCATCTGTGTCAGCGCCCAAGTTCGATGAATCATTTTCCCCATAATCCGCTTTGTGGAGCGGAATGATTATGGCTGATAAAACCCTCCGCTGCCCATGGGCTTACATGATGGCTCGTATTTGTGAACAGAACCCGTAACGGTGTCTGCCAATTAGACAACTTCAGAGTAAAAAAAACACGCGGGAGGTTCCATGCTGCACTCAGTGTCTGAGAACTGTATCAAACAAGAATTCTGCAAACGATTGTCGGTTAAGGGGACGGAAAAATGCGGGCTGTTTCAGCATTTGTGGAGAAAACCGGCAAGGCTACAGATGATACAATATGGACCGTATGCCGCTTATACTCTAGAACCCCCTTTTCCTTTGCGGCCAGCTTTCGTTGTAAGTTCAAGTCCACCCCAACCGGTACGAAGAAATTTCCTGGGTGGTTCCTCAGCTCTATCATCCCCCAAGTTTTTATCACCCTGCACACTGACAGCGTCAGAGTATACCCGTTTTGAATGTAGAGGGCGGGGTGGATTGTTGGAGGGTGATGGCTGGTTGTACAGATGTGTTAAACTGGGATAGTTATGAGGTTTACAGGTACATACCTCTAGGAAATCTTGAAAAGATAGCTCCTCTGCCTCGTCTTCATCTGGGGGCCGGGTAAAGCAACGGATGCTTCAGCAACCAACCTCTCGGGTAATGTGCAGGGAGTAGCTCACTTTGATGGCAAAAAGCTGGCGGCTTATCTATTTGAAAAAATGGAATCAGCGTTAGGGCATCAACAGCCAGTGCTGCACCCACCAACTGCGCGCTGAGGCGTTGCTTGACCTGTGCCTGGTTTGTCGTGGCCAACGGTTGGTCTACAGTAGGCAGTTTCCGCCTCAGTGGAGTTGGCCAACTCGGTCATTATGTCGTTTCTGCGTGGGCGTTGTTTGTCTACCTCATGCCCAATGCTCTCTGGCCAGGGCGATCCATGAATAACTAATTCGGCTGGGAAGTTAAGCGAACGGAGGTTTTGGCCATGGCTACGTCACTGATAAAGGGGAATTGATGGTGACCCCTGTACTCACCACTGCCTACGGGCTCATGAAACCCCTGCATGACCGATTCGTTCTTGGCGTTGAACCCCCCATCTGTTCCAGCTGCGTGTGTAACGATGTCAGCAGTGAACATCAGTGGATGGTAACTTTTATTTACCTGTTCCAGAATTGGGCATCTTGCAGGTGCTCGAACTGCCTTGTCCCCCGCAAGAAGGTATCTCTGCCACTTCAGCTGCATGCACCTCTCGTAAGTGGGGCTGTCAACAGGTGAAATACACACCTGCTACTGTGCTTTTGCCTCCAGGGTAATCCTTGCCACCCATACTGCTTTTCTGGCCTTTACGCCGCCTGCCAGTGCTGCCCTTCTCACCGGGTATCAGCTCAGTCTCCATGGTTTGATCTGAGCCTTCCCCTGCCCCCTCTGAAGGTAGTTCATCGACGGGTGGTTTTCCAGATACAAGGAGCTTTGTTATGTCTGTACATATGTGCCTCAAGGGGTAGTAACGTGCCTGAAAAAACATTTTTGAGACCGACCTTTTCCATGCCGTGAGGCCAGAAATTGTTCCAACATGGAGCCCTTTCCTTGCGCGTAGTCTGTCATTAAACAATCCACAGTCTGATCACAGACCATGTTATAAACAGCAACTTCCTCTGTTTGACCAAGTCGCCAGGCACGCCCGATAATTTGATTTACCAACATACGAGACCAGCATTGATCCTGTAAATGCTTGAAGATGAAACCCTGCCGTGGAAAGATCAACTTACAAAGAGTATCACCACCGTTGCAGCAGTCAGGTTAAGGCCGATGGCACCAACGTTGGACAGGAGGAGCACGCGACAACTTGCATCCTTCTGGAAGGCTGTAACGGTGTGATCACGCTCCTCTACACCCTGCGTGCCATTCACTGCGTTTGCATTGATTCCATACAGCTTGAGGATCTGAAAAAGGATGAAAACAGGTCAAATCATATGTGCTGACCCTTCGACAGTATCTACTTACTGAGAGGATCAACGGTGCCATCATTGCAAACTCGTGATAGATCAAGATCTTCCGGGACCCTTCATTTAGCTGAGGCATCTGCCTTCCTTCATCTATCTCAAGCGGCGTCCAGAGAGGGCAAGGTGGTCCATGTGTACCAGAGCTGGGAACCCATGGGCGGTTAAGGATGGGGTGGTCGCTGGCATCGACGATGCATGGAAGCTCGGGGTGATGGTCAAATGAGACTGGCGTCAGCGAGTTTGTAGACAGGTGATGGCAAACCAGCGCAATCAGCATGTCGGCTTTCGTCGAACGGACAGCCGAGTATTCAGCCCTGGTAGAAACGACGGAATATGTGGGAGATTCGTGGAAAGGAAACGCAGCTTTGGTGCGCCCTTCAAGATAAAATTTCTGGATAGGTGTCAGAAGCTGTGTCATACCGACTCATACGGCAAGCCTGAGGGTGAGCTTACCGTACTGAGGCCCTCCCCGTCCTCAACTTCCTGGAGCGCACCTCTACAAACAACAAGTTGCTGGTTAGAGTGGACCAGACCGACGGCATGTACAGGACTTACCCGCTGCTGAACCCATCAAGCACCTTTCGAATGACAGATAGCTCTCCATCTGTAAGTACAAGCTTTGCGACCACCATCCTGTATGGTGGCAAGGTGTCGTTAATCATCCTACCATCGTATCTCCTAGACTCTACCGTGCGACGTATTACCCTGTCATCATAGCTGGCGCGAATGGAATCGATCCACTCGCTGTACACCTCACGTACCCTCCGGATGGAATCAGGGACGGCCTGGGTGGGCCGATCATCGCCGCCGACTATGGTGTCTACGGCCTTTTCAGCAGAAATGGCTTTGTCCTGTCGAGTTATTCCACGACGCGCAGACCTTATGGCCTTCATAGATGCATTTTCATGCTCGTCGCCATCCCTGCCGCAAAAATGGGGGATGCGGAGCAGCCTTCCCAAGTTGCATAGGTCCTGCAAGAAGGTTACACCCGATCAGCACCATGGGAGAATGCATGGCAGCTTGTATAGTACCTGAGGCGAAGTAAAAAGGGGTGTAGCAGTAAGGAGAAGGGGCAGCCTTGCAGATTTTGTGAGCTCCAGGACAGCATACCAGTTTGCACCGGTGTTACGGAATTCATGGGCTTCGTCAACGACTACTGTTGAGAACGCACGGTCCGTGGAAATAAACTTTTTATACAGCACCGGGAGCTTGATGTGCCGCTGTTCATCGGTTGCCTTGTTGGAATTTCTGCCTCCACGCCGTCGGCTCACGTCGAAGGCCCTTCCAAACGTCGTCATGACCTGTATAAAATACGTTTACCAGCCCGCCAATGAAGTTTGTTGCTTACAGAGTGAGGAACAAGAATGATTCGGTTGATAAAAGGTGTCTTTGACGTCTTCCAGTCTCCCCCCCAAAATTGAGCAAATTTTGATTCCGCGGTGGGAAAGATATAGATCTCAACCCTTCCAGGGGCAAAGAAGGTGCGTAGCTCGGCGACCCACTGACGAACTAGTGAGTTTCCCACCACAATGACGTGGGCAAGATCATCAATTGTGGCACGCCCTGCAAAGCACAGGCGCTTCTCTACCGGCATGTCAGTATAGCTGTGGATGTCTGGAGGAAATACGACCACCTATGATTGGGGCAAAAGTGACGGCGGCGCCTGGTATGTTTGGGTGAAGTGACTTGCCTCCAACCCCATGACCCGCTGCTGCTTGTTGCACATAAAACGCATCGATGATAAATGCGATAACGCCCATCGTAAGGGCAGTCTTGCCCACTCCGACTGCATCAGCTACAAGAATACCAGGTGTGCCGGACTCCGATAGCCCAGTAAAGAATGCCTTGTCAACGATGGAGGCCACGCCGACAAGCTGGTGCCAGAGGAGACGAAGAGGTTTCATATCAGGATTTCCAGGGGTGAATTTTTTGGAATCATTGGCATCCCAAGCACACAAACCTGAGGACGATCGAAGCTTGGCAAACAGCGTAGGGCATCCGTCTGGAAAGTTCAAGAGAGAGGACAACATTGTTTCTGAATGTTGTGCAAACTTTGCGACCCCTAAATCCGGGAGACCCTGCCATGCTTCCTGCACCCCCACCTCGGAATTGAGAACGATTTGCAGGTTCCCGTCGCTGACAACTTGGAGGCCAAATAGCTGTACATACGTGGCCCAGATCTCCTCGATGTCGCCCGCTGCAACAGCTGCAATGCCTTTTATATGTGCCATCCGTCGCTTTCCACGAAGCTCTGCCGAGGAAATACCGTAAGCCATGAGGGTGAATTAAATCACTGAGTTGACACCCACTGGTTTGTGGCTCCGTTGTAGACTCCTCAGAAAGCAGATCCCTTCCGAGCGGTAATTTTCTCGACGCCTTGATCGCCGTTTGCAATATGGCCTCCAGCCCCCCCATCATCTCGCGTATCCCACCCTCTTCATCCTCCTCCTTGGGAAACCAGTATATGGCATCTTTATACGCCTTTAGAGCCTTGATTGCAGCCCGGACCTCTGAGGAAGTTGGCACCTCCATCTTCTCCACATCTATAGCAAAAGGTCCGTAGCTGCTAGCTGATATATGGTGCAACAACGTACCGTTAAATGCGCTTTGGGCCATAAGCTTTTTGTTGCATAGCGTCTTCATTGCTCGAATATACCTCTTCCGCTGGCGCTCCCACTCGTGGTGAATCAAAGAAATGATGGCCTCTTTGAACTCCCCAACTACACGTGAATTTGCAAGGCAATTTTCACCAAAGACTGCGCATGCAATGTGGTCAATTGCCCCGTCTGAATCGGACCTTGGCGGAAATTCGTCAAGCTTATGCTTGCGACTCCAGATGAGAGCATGTGGTGACAACTCTTCCTCCTCAAGAGCCTTTTGAACACGGTTGTATATATCTGGGTTGAACTTGTAAGCAGAATGCCACCTGAGAAGCGCAGTATAGCCCGCTGGATGTTGTCTATTTTCTATGATGCGCTGCTTCGACCTTCCACCCCGGGCATTTTGAAGTGCTGAGATCATGGCATTGATGGATTCCCGCTCAGTATCAGACAGTATGGGATTCGGCTCTTGGAATAGCTTGTCTGTGAGGTGCCAGAACTCAGATTGGGATTCATCAGCAAATATGTCCTCTGGACGGTCTAGAAGGGCAACGAGAATAAGGGTTTGCATCTTCATTGCCATGTTGTAGAGGAAGGAAGAAGATACAGCGGGGGAGGAGATGACTACGGTTCACTGGGGCTTGGGGCTGAGTTGGCCGAGGTATTTGGCCCAACCAAAGGCTTTGTTTCGTATGAGGTCAGCTTGTGACTACCCAGAAGCCTGAGGTAAAGTACGGCGGTATGCCGGTATTCATGACGCCGCTGAGCCTTGACTTACGACAGACATTCTTTTCACCTGGAAGCCCGTTTGGAGTCACAAGCTAAGCGATCCCAGGGTGTGTCAATGGCTATTAGACCGAACCTCAGCCCCGTCCAAATCGGGTGTGCCGTTTTCTTGATTTGGGGAGCTACCAAGCGGGGAAGCGACTTAGCAACATGCAACTTGATGCAAGGGAATCGCCATGCCGATTGGAAGATAAAACATCAGGCAACAGGCGGCTCCCTTGACGAAAGCTGTGGAGGCTTTGACCCGCAGTTTGCCGCTGTAACTTAGGTAGAATTTGAATACAAGCGCAAGCTTATGCCATAATGAGCCAAAAATTGACTTAAAAATGTACTTCGACAAAGATTAGTATGTATTACATGGATTCCTTTTTTGGTAGTTGCCATCGTCTACTAAGTAAGCGAGGAAACCGTCCTGTCTGAACTGGCTCGCAGCCTAAGATACCCCCCTCAATGGTAGATTTCCTACCAACAGCTACTTGATTCCAGGTTTCCAAGTGCAGCCCTGAACACTGAGTACTGAGCACCTGAATTCTAGCTGGGTTGGCTTCAAAAGCTGAGCCATTCGCTCCCAGCAATGGCAAGTATAGGTACCTAGCTTCTAAACCCGCCCTGGAACCGCCCTGCGCTATGCGTATGATGGAACGAAAACAACGGCTGCTTCTTTATTGGCCCCATGTTTTCCGTTTTATGCTTTGATTTTTTGGATGCCTAATGCCGATTCAATAAATCGGTGACAGAAACCCTTCTATTTTGTCTTATCTCCACCTTTCCAGACTTAAGTAAGGACCCTGCCAGTTCGCCTTCGCAAGCCCGCGGTAAGCTGCTTTCATTGTGAGTCATATTCAAATTACTTCCCCATTTACCCCTTCCCTTCCCTTTTCCAATTTATTTCCTCCGTCCCTGAACTTGCTCCTAGATCCGAGCCACAGCCGAAGCTGACTCGGATATCTCCATACACTTGACCGCAGCTTCATACCAATTTCTGAAGGGGGCCTCATGATCATCGCAGTCTAGCTTTGATGGGCCAAGGAAAACAGTTTGGATTTGGAACTTGCATAGTAGGAGAAAAAGACGCAGGTGAGAGTCACAGCGGAGAAGACCCACCGCGTGGAATGCAACGAAGTAGTAGGAGCGCCGTTAGGTTCCCTAGTAGGTTCACACTCAAATCCAATTCCCCATCCATCGATCTCTCGTCAGTCACGCTATCGTGGCGATGCGAGAGCAAAAATGTTTATTGATATCTGTAGGTATTTAGGACACCTTCAGCAGGGATCTCAGTCAAACGAAAATACAATAAACTAGCTGCTACCCGTGGCTTACAAGTTACGCCACTCAAAAATTGATGGATAAGTCCCAAAAAACATGTATGATTGTAAGACTTGAATATTGCCACCTGCTGGTCTCTGGATGCTTGAAACCTCGGACCTCCGGCCCCCGGTGGCCCCCTAGGTGTAAATGTGAGAACAGGTGGATAGTGCATCACTGTATCACAGTGTACGCAGCTAAATATGCTGATAAATGACTGTACGTATCACACAGGTGTCTGTAGAGTAAGTTGGCACGTCCTAAAGTTACCATAGTTATATTTATAGTGTCTATCTGGTACATCAGAGTAAAAGGTAGATATCAGTGGGACATGAGCTTGGGGTGTGGTTTCTGTCCCTTGTCAGATCCGAGCTGTTCATATCATGAGATTGACCACCGTTGTCCTTGTGAGAGCAGTTAGTAAGAGTAACTCAGTGGGGACATTCCGAGCCACCATCCATCCTTCAGGTTGAATCAGTGTAAGCAACCAATGCAAGCAAATCCAGTTGTGGGGTGGTCGCAGCCAAGTTCTCTCCCGACGGACGACGCATCGCTAGTACTACTGCTACATATTTTCACCAAGCTGTTCGGGTCTATGACGACAGCAGCCTTCTCGCAGACTTTCCAATTCAAGTAGGCTTAGATATCAACGGATCGGACTCGAACCGGCTCTTTGCCTTGTCCAAAGACGGCGACATTCACTGTCTCGACGTGTCCTGGTGTCCACCAAGAACACACTCGCGAAATGGCGCATCCGCAGCGATGACAGTGCAAGCTGTATCACGCTAGCATGCAACGACACAATCATCACAGCCTCCGCTAATTACTCGTCGGTCTCACTCTTGGACGCTACGACAAATCAACAAATCGGGACTGCCATCCACCACTCCCCTGAAATTTGCTGCATGGCCATCTCGCCAAGCTGTGTCATTGCGACCGCTGGAAAGATCATGGCAATCACTCTGTAGAGTCTTTGTGACATCCTTCCCTCACCGTACTACAACGATGTGAGTAGCTACTGTGAGACCATGGCGTTATTGATGCCAGTGCATCCTTTCCACAGGTACTCTTCAAGCGCAAAATCCGTTGCGTGAAGATTGATGAACCGGATGTTTTCGACATGCTGATAACTTGCGGTCTTCCATGATTATCCGCGATCGGCTCGACCATGCGTGCATCGAGCAGGAGGTGGAGAAGTTCAGTGAATATGTGATGTTCTTACACAGGTGGCAGCCGCCCGAGCCATTGTTTCAAACGGTCGAGAGTACCCTAACCTATAAATTACATCCCCCTCGAACGACAAACTCATCAACTTTTGCAAGCTCGTGCAGTCTCGCCGCTTCCGGTGGGCATGGAGTGATACGTGCTGTGTCAACCAGAGCGACAAGGGAGTTCAGAAAGAATCAATTGTCGCCATATTTCGGTGGTATCTTCGCGCGGCGCTCACGATCGTCCATCTTCTCGGTGTTTGTTCACTCCAAATCGCAAAGAAAGGGCTTTTTGTGGAAAAAACATTTGGAGCACTCGTGGATGGACATACCATTTTAAAGTAGTCTTTGTATTCTCGTCGCGACGCACGATTCGTGCGGTCTGCAGGGCGCAGTCCATTGTAACTCTAAATTATCACCGTTAGGACCATCCCTTATGATGTGGATGGGTATATAGTTGGTGAGTGGTTACATGTGAGCCGAAGAGAGACTTAACCGAGATGTATACCAAAACGCGGGTGGAGGGACTGGGGTATGATTTCGGAGAAGCTGCGGGCGTGCACCATTAGAAGACTTGGGCCGCGGCAACGTACGACGATAAGGACCGTGCTGACGACGACGGTCTGTACGCCCCCACCGAGGACGGGAATGGGACTGTGCGCGGGATTGAGGAAGCACGTTTTGCCAGCGAATGAGCCACGACGCGCAACTTACTAAATCTGTACTGCTAGAAACTTAGAATACCCTGGCTAGCACAGCACCACCTCAATGCAGTATGTGACTGTGCATAGTACAGTACATATGCTCTTACAATTCGTAAGCTAGCAAAACAGCACAATGAGCATGACGATTCACTGGCAACTGGAATGAAAATGCATCGAAATTTCAATGGGTTTCCTATGAGCCAGTTAATAGGCTTATGGCAGGATGAAATGAGCGTCGAAAACCGGGATACGATCGTCGCAGTCCCCCTCATCCTTATCATTTCACATTGATATGTTATTGGTGACATACTAGCCATCCTCGTCCACATCGTTTGTGTCGACGACATCATGGGAAGGTCTCACGCACTGCTTACTAATCACTGTTCAACAACAACAACTTGAACTTCCAACTCCCGGGCCAGCCTCCTACTTCAATGGTCCAAGCCTACCAGACTTGTTTGATGGCCTTGTTTCTTTTTTCATGCCCAGAGTATCCCTCATTATCTTCCTTGAACTCCGGTTACTTCAAGCGCACGGGACCTGTTTGATGGGCTCATTTCTCTATTGTCTTCCAACTCTAGCCTACTTCAAGCATACGAGAGGGCAGCGGCGGACAACAGCATCAGCAGTGACGACGACGTGACCACCACAACGCTGCCGCCATGATAATGACGACGATGGCGGCGGGAACGGGATGGGACGACGGGACGATGATGACCGACGACAACAAACGATGCATCGTGGCATGATCACGACGTGTCAACTGGTGCAACGGCATGCCACGACGCGACGGCGGCGAACGGCAGTAACGCATCGACCACCACCACCACAACAACAACAACACTTGTACCCACACAGTACCCGCACCCACGACCCGTGCGGGTCACCCGGACCCCATGACAGACCCTAATTGCAGGGGCATCATCAAGCGTACTATCCTGACTGCTCATATAATAGCAGGTACGAGCGCTGCTACTCGCACACTTATCTTTATCTCAAGCCACTCGCCATACATTCAAGGGTGTATCTATGACGTTTCTTGAGGGCGGGTCCATATGGAACACCATTGACGACAGCAGACTCGTTTGCTTTCGAGTCACCTTGTGTCGGGCATGGTCTCGAATATCGTTGCATTCAAGTTCATCTCGTCGATCAATTTCCATTTGCCACGCACGCGCCAGAGGCTCATGACAAGCTTAGCAATGCACTCATTTTCTTCGTCTCGCGTAAGTTAGATCATGGAGCCTGAATACAACTCGAATGGACTCAGCATGTCTATGTACGCTACATCCATTGCAAAGAGATATTAGCGTTGAAAATAAGGCAATCGATAGCACTCCAGAATAAAAATGGGATGCAGACTGATCAGTGCTCGGGGAGGCCATGGCCATCCATCCAGACAAACGCAGCTTCCGAGTTACTGGCACATCGCTAGTAGACGTTCGGTTGCTTATGGGGTGTCATTCAGACAGCACGAGTGCCAGTCAGTCGCTTGTTCACCGTACGGCATCAGATCTCGACCTCCGTCCATGTGGTTGGTTGGACTTGACACGAAAAAGTTCGCACTTACTAGTTTCGAACGTCACCGGCGGGCCGGAGCTTGTCGAAGGCGGACGACGCCGCGCGCCCCCCCCCCCAATCGGTGCGTCCCACCCGGCACCGGCTCGCGAGCCCGCGCGGACTGTCTCTAGGGAGACGCGGGCGCTCGCGATCGGACTTCCCCGGCTCCTCCCCCGATCCCCTTGCCCGAAGCGGGCAGGGCGTTCGGGTCGGAACTGCGCCGCTCCGTGAAGGACGTACTAACTTACTTAAGACGAAACGCAACGAACGACCTGTCGCGGTGTTTTCGCGTTCTCCTGTCACGGTCGAGGAGCGCTTGGATCCCGTGGGGGACGATCTCGGCGGGTTGAAATTTTGTGCAACTGACTTGAAAGCACCGGTGTTTTGATATATCATTTTGACTTTCGAGTGCTGCCTGGACTTGCCAGTAGGCTAGAATGTACACCGGGTACCTGCCAGTGAGTGCCAGTGGGTGCACGGTATAGTGCCCAGCACCGGTGTGTCATGTTCATGGTACTAGCCTCGGCCTGAGAACGCCATGGATGGGTGGGGATGTAAGGCTGGCCCTGGCTGGGGTGCCGAGCCGCACGCGGTAGCCGTTGTCAAAGCGGTGTTCGGGTGTGCGTGCTGGGTGTGGGTGCGCGACTAGGAAAACATCCACTATTCACGGAACAACAGGCTCGGATAATTGCTGTAAGGCGGTGGAGGCGAGAGAGGAAGTGCCGAAGCAGCGCCTCATTGCCGCCCGGGCCCCTTTGCGATAAAATGTTGACTCGGGATTCGGAACGAGGGTAGTAGAATCGCTTGGATTGTCAGCCAGCTCCATTGAATCCAGCTACAACAATGCATCTATGGATACGGACACAAGCAACTACATTCTTGATCTTCATAGTAGACAGTTACCATAACACTTTATGATCTTATTCCGTGGCACGTGTTGACCTGCAAGACAATGTTTAAGCGACCACAGTCGGCGGGTACCACCCACTTGCCTCCACGTGGATGGATTGCTGGCTCTCTTCAAGCAGACCTTGCATGTCAGTTTTGTGAGTTTGGGAGAGTTACACTGCTTGACCCTTCTTCGGAACGACTAGGTGATTGAATAGTTGGGATTTAGAAACGCTGAGCCCCAAAGTGCTAGTACAAATGAAGTCTGTTCATATGGAGATGGCGGAGGTTCTCAGTGATACCCTGCATTTTGGATGCATGTCATTCACATTCAAGTTCATCCTTGGTGTGCACCGTGTGGCTAGCAATGTGCAATGATTCGTTGTGCTCGACTCGGAGAAACAAACGATGACTTGGAGATGGCAGCACAAAAGAAAGGTATGCTGGCTCTGCAGTACTAGGCCACTGGCTAAGAAAGTAATGAGGAGAAGTCGAGAAAAAAAGAAGTAAGCAACAAATAATGTGGAGGTGGCGAACACCGCAGGCATTGGCGTGAAAACGGGCTGCTAAATTGAGATACCGTTACGCCACCGACGAAAAGTTTGACTAGGGTTTCAAAGGCAGTAAAATCCTACAAGATTTAAACTTTGTATACAGTATATAGACCCTTAATTTTTCAAGTCTGTTATCCTTGTCGTCGATGCTATTGTGTCTTCATGGTTTATAATTTTCAACGAAATTCATGCTTCATTTATTCGAGCGAAAAAACCTGAAGTTTGTAGCTTATGTAACCATCGACGAATATAGCCACTTGATTTCAAGTTTGTTGCGAATAATAAGGGCACGTGGGCGCACCGACAGACTTTACGTCTATTCAGCCGTGCACCTGCACCTTTAATTTTAAATCTCCTAAGATTAGCCAGAAATATAACTATGGTAACTTTAGGACGTGCCAACTTACTCTACAGACACCTGTGTGATACGTACAGTCATTTATCAGCATATTTAGCTGCGTACACTGTGATACAGTGATGCACTAT
>JBBPOT010000228.1:0-13351 GCA_038091595.1 Leccinum subatratum | reverse complement strand
CCCACTCACCTGGTTACACCCGAGAGGGTTGTCTTTCCAGGATGCCCTCCGCCATTGGCTTTTCTCCGTAAGGAGGACTGTCGCTGCCTTCGTCGAATCATACTCCTTTGATCATCATTTCAGAGTCATTGCGTGGGTCAACGCTCTCCCTCGCGTCATCATCCTCTTCCCATACCTCTTTCGTACCTTATTCCCTCAGACTCTGTATAATCCTCGGACTCTGATGGTGAAGGGACTATAATTCGAGACATACTCTTTCTTGATAATGAAGAGCGCAAAGAGCGGAATTACGACACCGAAGCGAGCGTACCCCCTCGCCCTCGCCCGTCCTCTACGTCCCAGCGGGACAACCTCACAGTCCATCTCATCGGAGTCTGGTGATTCTTTTTTCTTTCTTTACTCTTTCGGATGATGCCCGAAACTAATACTGTCTTAGGGATACAGTCTTTTCCGTGGGACTTACAAAATGGGATGTCTCCCTCTCCATGTCTTCGCCTGCGCGTTGTTTCCGACACGCACTTGCTCTGGATGAACGGAGGGGCAAATTCACGCCGGAGTATTCTCGAGACAAATTCACCTGTGCTGACAATGCCATCGGCATACAACAAGTTCATACACCTGGCGGCAACCAGTCTAGAGATATCAAGGAGGTCTGGTTTGCTGGTTGCCATTCAGATGTGTGGGTGTACCCTTTGTGGAATCGCCTTCATCGTACTCACACACATTTTAGAGGTAGGCGCCATATGCCAGACAAGACTCATCACGTCGGGAATAGAGTACGTTTTGGCGTATCTTCGAATGTATTGCTATCAACCAACAAGTATCCTATCATGATCCGGGTGAGGATGCTCCGCGGTGAGGCTTGCACACGTCCACGCTACTCCTTGTTGCTGACTTCGCAACAGAGTGCGTACATTGGTCGGAACCACGTTTGATCATGCCCCATCAAAAGGTTCACGCTTCAATTTTGTACGCAAATGCGTATAAGCCAGTAGCGGCTCGAGGAAGAGGTTTCGACATATCTATGGTGTATGAAACATCTCAAGACATGCCGTTGGACGAACTTTCCTGCAAGACAGATCTGTTTGGCGACATGAAGCGCAAGAGTTGTTGATTCTTTGAGTCGACGACGACTGGTGCAACAGAGTGCCTTGACAAGTTGCTGTTGATGTTGCGATTCTGTAAGTCCCCCTCTACGCCTTTCGATAGACATAATACTTACTCCGCAGCCTTCATACGATGTGACCCGAAGGAACATTCGCAAGATCCTGCACAGCTTCGTTTGGATAAATTCAAGTACACCCGATAACGGGAAGAAACAGGTCTGTGACATTTTGGAAGCACACGGGCATGAGTATAATTCCAGAACGGCTGCTCTCTTGCATACCCTGACGAGACACGAGGATTTGCAGCAGCACATTCTTACCAAGGCTGTTCCTGGAAAAATTCTTGAAGTTGGTCAATTTGACCATCAAGACCGCGGTTAAAGGGAAAGTACCCAATTTTGGACAACGGGAGAACAATCTCGTGCAGGTGATGAACACGCGTAGTGCGTTGCCGATCATCAGGCATCCTGAATTAACTCGTGATTCATCAGAGACCCCCGCGAGGGCATAATCCTGGAGCTCTGGGAATTTGAACTGGGGGCCGCGGAGACTCAGCCGGGTATCAAAGGTTAATGGTATGGATGACACCTTTGATCTAGACTTACATAACGACAGCGCTGAGGAAAATTCTCTTTTTTTTTTTTGGACAAGCGATATTATTAGAGGAAAATTCTCCTTCGTGGAGCCTAGGACCTGCGAACTAGTGAGGAAGCGTGGTGGAATAATCGGCCCTCAAGTTGCTGTTGAAATATGGTTTGCCCTGCACGATCCCATCGAGCAATGTAGGCTTCGTGTTCTTCTTGTATTTCCTGGTTTGAATCCACGTTTCAGAACACGCGTTCAAGCAAATGTCGCTAGCGCCTTGCTCCGCACGAATCTCAAGGTGAGCAATCTTGTCCAAACAAAACAAGACATATATCATGGGAGTCAAGCATCAGCTTGGAATTGATCATAGCGTACGTTATACTATCAGGAGTCACGCAACTCGATAAATAGCAGAAGAAACTTGTCAGAAAATTAATGAAGACCGTTCAGAATGGGAACCTTCACGTGCATACCAACATGATCATGATCCTCACGAAGCTAAGCGAGAGTGAGTCTAGATTTGACAACGAAGTTACGATCTCATCGTTCGTTAGTTGATTTCAACCGGTGGCACCGTTATGACTCTAAATATGACTCTGCTGCCTGTTGCTTGTTGGGCGTGTTCACAGTTGAATGTAATATAGTGCTCAGTTCGGAGTGGCAAAGTCATGAATGAGACTAAAAACGTCTGGTCACGAGACTGCTGGTTCAGTCTTTCTGACTCAATTCGGTTTGAATAGCCAGATTTCAGAAACATGTCAGCACTAAATTGTATCTGTGGTCGTTCTTTTACTCAATCGTCTTCCTATACGAAACACTCCAAAGGGTGTCAAGCGGGCAGGAAACGGCTGTCCGATGTGCTGGCACGTGCACAAGAAACCCTTCGAAAGAAGCGTCGTGTTCAAGTTCCTGCTTCCGACTCGGAATCCTGTCCTGGACCTGCCAGTGTCGATTCGAATGCTACGTCTGTGCAAGTTCACAGCTTCAACTTAGAAGGTGCTCAGTCCGCCACTGTTGACCCCGTAGGAAGCGTTGCAGGAACTAATGATCATGTCGCGCCGGCGGTACATTTCCTTTCCCACTTTTATTTCACGGTAAATCTAATCCAGGCTCTTGCCCAGGTAGCTCAAAATGAAGGACACCGAGCTCCGACCTGTCAAGATATCTCACAGGCGGATGATTCGTTCCCTCTGTCAGTGCGGAGGGCCCGTCGACTGAATAGGCAACTTCCCCAGCGATTCAGGGACACGCTACCCGAGTTCCCTCTTCCTCTCCCTCCTCCCGAGGTTCTTCAGGTCATCGCTCCCGCATCACCAACGCCACCCGCCCCTCCACCACTTACACCTGCTTCGCCGGCTTGTCCAGAGTTGTCGGTACAGCAGGAATGTGCTCAGCCCCAAGTCCGTCACACGTTCAAGACTCAGCGGAATTCGTTTGGTTTGTTCCGACTGTATAACAGCAAAACAATACCTGTACACGATCCTGAGGATACCGCGTCGCTACGCTGCCGGGGTCAAACCTCCGCCATTGCTGGTGACTCGGAAACTCCCCACATTGCTAGCTCAAAAAATTTCTTTCACCCCTACCCGAACGAGAGCTCTTTTCGCCTCGGAGATTGGTACTGGACCCAAGGCGGAACGAAGTCGAGACGAGACTTCAAAAGCCTCCTTGATATCGTTGGGAGCTCGGAATTCCAGCCCAATGATGTTCGCAACACCAATTGGACGGTCGTCGATCGCGAATTGGGAAATATTGCGGCATTTGGTAATGCCAGCTCTCAGATGGTTCAGTCCGCCAACCCAAGTGAAGGCTCTACGGCTATCTTTCCCCGCGCCGAGTGGACGGACTACGATGCTGGGTGGAGAAAGAAGGTTGTGACCATTTCCGTTCCATTTCCGCGACGCTGTGCCAATCCAGGACCAAAAAGTTTCTCGAGTTCATTATACTGCCGTTCGTTGATATCGGTCATGCGGGAGAAGATCCTGAATTCTACGGACCACCACCGCTTTTATTACGAACCGTACGAACTGCGCTGGCACCCTCCACATCAAACTCGAGATATTGGAGTACACGGCGAGCTATTTACGTCTCAGGCCTTCCTCGAAGCACATAATCAGCTCCAGCAAGTGGAAACCGCGCCCGGATGCCACTTACCCAGACGAATCGTGGCACTCATGTTCTGGTCGGACGCGACACAGTTGACATCATTCGGCGATGCGAAACTGTGGCCATTGTACGTATTCTTTGGAAACAACTCTAAGTACGAGAGATGCAAGCCCTCTGCCCATCTATGCAACCATGTTGCGTATTTCCAAGCTGTGAGTGGCTATACCTCACCAGGATGCACTGTGTTGAGCCCTGATCTTGACAGCTGCCGGACGACTTCCAAGACTTTGCACTTGACCATGCCGGAGACAAACTCCCCAGCAAGTCATTTTTCACGCATTGTCACAGGGAATTCTTCCATGCTCAGTGGACAGAAATTCTGGATGACGAGTTTGTTCATGCTTATGAAAATGGTATTGTTGTGAAATGTGTTGATGATGTTGAGCGGCGGCTTTTCCCTCGGGTTTTCACTTATTCTGCAGATTACCCCGAAAAGTGCGTTGTTAGTCACGGTGACTACAAGGAATTACTGACCTACTTTGATTAGGGTGTTGATAGCAAATATACGCAACCTTGGGGCTTGTCCGTGCCCGCGTTGTACCATTCCGAAAGACAGGATAGGGTATCTAGCAACGGGGAAAGATATGCTTCAACGACGAATCCTGGCCCGCGAGGACTCTCAGGGCAGATGCGATAAGATTTCTGCCGCGCGACGCCTAATCTACGAACAAAATTATGTCGTTGACACTCCACAGGTCGAAGCTCTTCTCAAGGAAGAATCTATGGTTCCGACTAAGGTCACTGCTCGTTCTGTACCACTTCCACCACTCACGCTACTCCCTTTATTCAGAATGCCTTTTCTGAGAGGCTTCGTCACCTCGGATTTGACTTTTTCTCAATGCTCGTTGTCGATCTTTTACACGAGTTTGAGCTTGGCGTCTGGAAAGCGGTATTTATTCACTTACTGAGAATCTTGGATAGTGTGAAAGGAGACAAGCTTGCAGAGCTTGACCGGCGGTAGGACACTAGTAGCATTCCCAATATATTGCTCACCGTAAACCAGATACCGTCAAATTCCCGCTTTCGGGCGTGCTACGATCAGGCGTTTTAGGCGCAATGTATCTGAGTTGAAGAGAATGACAGCCCGTGACTTCGAGGACTTATTGCAGGTGAGCACTACGGGCAGCCTTTACTTTTGCTTACTATCTTCTAATGCTATGAAGTGCGCCATCCCTGTCTTTGTCAGTCTTCTTCCTGAGCCATACGACCGCCAAGTTCGGGAGCTTCTGTTTATCCTTGCATATTGGCACGGGTTAGCGAAGTTGCGAATACACACGGATGAAACGCTTCAGATTCTGGATGCTGTCACACAATCTCTGGGTGATAAACTTCGTAAATTCGTTGCGGTGACGTGCCCTGCGTTCTCAACGAAGGAGCTTCCTCGTGAAGCAGAGGGACGCCGAAGACGCCAGGCACGTGACAGTTCCAAGCGAGGAGATGCTCCGCTGGCACAGAATGGAAGCTCCTCATCTACAACAGGTCGCCAGCCGAAGGTGCTTAATCTTCAAACATATAAACTTCATGCCCTCGGAGATTATGCCGCCCAGATTAGGCGCTACGGAACCACGGATTCTTACTCAACTCAGCCTGTATGTACTGTCAAATTCGAGTTCAACTCCCTCCGTTGTTACTTACACTCCTGTTGCACGCCAGGGCGAGCTTGAGCATCGTACCAGCAAAGCGCGGTTCGCGAGAACCAGTCATAGGGCATTCATCCCCCAAATTGCTTCCATTGAACGACGCCAGACCCGCATCCGCCGCATCCGCTTGCAAAGAGAAGCACTGAGAGCAGACAATCTAACTCCGAATACACCCGAACAACATCATGTCATCGGTCAATCGCAGAATAGTCCAGAGGACATACTGTCTTTTGTGGGGAAGAATTCTGACGACCTGGCTGCAAAGGTGGATTCACATCTACTAATACTAAAGGCTGATCTGACGCGATTCATTTAGGATTTTGTGGGAAAACTTAAAGCACACCTTTTGCCCCGAATGCACGAGATTCACCAAGCCTCCGAAACGCGGCCTGAGGGGGAATGTAATTCTTCGACTATGGCGGATGATAGCCTCTTGGCTTTGAACCAAGTCGTTTTCAAAGCGAACCGCATGTATCGTCATGCCATATGCCGCGTCAATTATACGAGCTATGACCTCTGTCGTGAGACGGACACCATAAACCCTTCCACTGATCAATGTGACATAATGTTGTTAGCCGGCGAGCCTGCTCCAGGCTCAGAACACCATCCATTTATTTATGCCCGCGTGCTGGGCATATATCATGCAAACATTATATTCATTGGACCGGGATCCCGGGATTATCAATCAAGACGACTGGATTTCCTATGGGTACGATGGTTCGAAGCTCCGGAATCACCCGCAGCGATGGGCTGGGAACAATATATCCTTGACAGGATAAGATTCGTGCCAATGCACTCGACAAATGCTTTTGGATTTGTCGATCCAGCGGACGTTCTTCGAAGCTGCCATCTTGTGCCAGTGTTTGCAGATGGACGGCTACATCCTGATCGCATCGCCGCATCTCAGCTTGCTGGCGATGCGGACGATTGGAAATATTATTATATCAACAGGTACTATGGATGCTTCTATTATTTGTTTTCCGCATACCAACCCAACTAATGGTCTGAGAAAGGTTCGTAGACCGTGACATGATCATGCGATACCATTGGGGCCTTAGTATTGGACATTCGTATGCTCATACCAAGAGACCTTCGGAAATCAACTCTTATATTCACCCAATTGACCAGCGTGACGTAGGTCCTTTGATGTATCTCAAGAATCCCTGACTAATAGGGCGTTTCAGGACTCTACCACTGTGCCGGATGTTGGCGTTGGGGTGTCTGATACTATTAATGTGTCTGATGAGGCTGGCGAAGACGGTAATTATGACCCAGATGATTTCCTTGATTCTGGCTCCGAGTCCGAGGATTCCAACCGCTCGGACTCCTCAGGCTCAGATGATTTAGTAGCAGCCATGTATGAGTCAGATCAGGGAAATTCTGACCTGGAAGATTATTCGTTCTAGATGTACAACTCGCCCTGTTGATTTCAACATGTAACTCCTGTCGTTCCGGAGTTTACCGCGTCCGAGTCGGACTTCAAAGTACTGTCTTTTCGATGACATTTGCCGTGCCAGTGAATGCACTGCTCCCAGTGGGCCAGTGCCAGTGGTGTGTCATCGTCCATAAACGCACGGAACGATAGACTATGCTGTCTCGTCATGCGTTGTGGCGCCAAAATCTCTGATGCCCTCCATCGCGCACTGACTCGGACTCCATCAACCTCCGGCCCATCGCCGTTGGGGTTTCTTCACCAAGCATGTCAAACTAAACATTGCACTGTAGGTCCTTGAATTCTTCTGACAGAAACACTTTATTAATGTGAATCATATGCCACCTTTTCACTCTTTTTCTTAGCACCTAATTCTTGCTCACGACTGTGGTATAATGGGTATACCCGGGGTTTGCAGTGCCTTGTATGGTCATGTTAATGCAGACATAATCGGCTCAGTACCTCGCTAGCATCGCAATGAACCCCTGGACATAGGCTACCCTCGGTTCGAACTGAATAAGCCATCGTTGGAGAGTAAAGTTCTTCACAGGTACCATGGGAGAACTCGATTTGAATTTCTGCCACATACACTTCGGTTCCTTGAATGAGAATAATGGTGCGTGTGTGCAAAGTCGGGCAAAGTCGGGTCAGGTTCAGTACCGCACCTCATTAACATCACCATTGGTGTAAGGCTACCGTCGAAAGGGACGTTCCGTGGATCAATTTCCACGGTGATATTCAGAGATCGCCCAGGGCCTACCGCCCATCAATCATCTAGCATGATCGATGATCACCGCTCTGGGCTTAGGTATATGGGTATTTTCGTTCTCCTCAGCAACTTGCAAGTAGTGACTGAGGTATAAAATACCACCGGTATGTTGGTCATGTCTGTCTCCCGCAAATCAGTTAAACAAGTTACTCTTGCAACCAGGTCATCCCTCTCTCCGCCAGCCGAGTACTGCGGTCGGTCGGTCGTGACCGACAACGGCGATCTCCGAATATCGCAACAGGCTCATCACCCCTGGCCTTGTAGAGGCCCACTCTTTGACCCAAAAGGAAGATCGATTCGAAGATGCTCATAGAAGCACTGAACAATTCAGAAGATTCGGCTCGTCGCTCCCTTTGGTTTGGGTACGTTCGATTTTGTGCTATCCTGTGATTTCCGACTGATGTCCATTGTCCAGATCGTGACGGAAGGTAACGATGCCAGACAGCGCCATTCCTTTCGGTGAAGACCGCAATGGATACCCTGTATACATTGTCCGCGCCCTCTCAGAGGGCAGTCTGCGTGAGTTATCGGTGTCTGCGTTCACGTATCCGACGAGCTCAACCGCTCTGGATCGGCAGACATTGGCAAGGCGAGCTATCAGCTCGATGGGTGTGTGATCGCATATGGCGGTATAGAGCAGACCGTGTGCACCTTATGTGTCCTCCAAAGGGCTCGAGCTGACGACAGGTTGCCAACTATGAAGTGCTCGTCTGCGCCTCGCAGCTTCGCTGGGGTTTCCCTGTCCTTGACTCGGACAGCCTCATTATTCATTCTAGCACTGTCGTTCTTGATCAGAAGCAGCGCCTGCTGAAAACACAGGCGAGCAGGTCGAGGCTCGGCGAGTATAAGGTGGAGCTGTCTAACATGGACCTCATCGAGAGACATACCCCGATACATCCGTGACGATGTTGATGCCGTCATCGCCACAGATAGGCCATCATCGCAGGCAGGTCCTTCACTACAGACGGGTCCATTCCCGCAGACAGACAGATTCCCGCAGCCAGGACTATCACCGCAGACAGAACCATCGCTGAAGTCAGGTCCATCGTTGCAGACAGGTCTATTCCCGCCGACAGACCGATTCCCGCCGACAGGTCTATTCCTGCAGATAGAACCGTCTCCACTGACAAGATCGTCGCCGCGGACAGAACCATCACCGTCACGGTGGACAGAGCGGCCGGTCTGAGAAAATTAACGTTTATCTCGTTGACGGGTTCATTTTCGCTTTATGGATCCGTGACGCAGTAAGGTCAAGACGGTCATCCTCATTGATGATTCATTGTCCGTGAGTACATGCATATTTGGGATGTTTGAGGACAGTGTAATGACACTCAATAGATGCAAAAAGCCGACCTTTGGGAGCTTGCTGGGGAAGCACTTGCTGGCATTGTGGACATTGCCAATCAATACGGGTCAAACGGTGCGACATCCACTTTATGCATGGCGACGATTATGCTCCAAACATGATGGTGCGCCGCGTCTCCTTGTTCCGAAATTCGGACATCGACTGAGACAATGATGGTCGTGTAGTCCAGGACAGAGATGATCTCTTTGTTCGACTAAATTTTGCCCCATGGCAAGTGTCTTTTTTGTGCCCATATACGCTATGCGCCAATTTGGTCGTAACGCATTCTACAGGTCCAGACACGCCCACAGGTGCGAGATTATCGACCACTACTTACCACTCCTGGAGCATGAGCACTCTACGCACGAGCCGATCACCGTCGTCGTCATAACTGCTGATCGTCCAAGTAACTTGTAGTGGTCTATATGCGTGGTTGGTAGAGCTCACTAACGGCGGTGTACAGCCGACGGGGAAAAACTGCAGAGTGGTTGTGGGACCGTCTTAACATCAGGCACGACATGTTCAGAATCCAATTCTAGCATATCGGCACTGATCTTGCTGCGTTGGAGCTGCTACGGAGGCTGGACGATGTTGTGACCCGTCACAAGATCAGAGTGCGTTGCTCCGTTCGTTGGGTGTGATACTCGACGCTAGATACTGACCCGTTTTCGATAGGACACGATCGAGAGTACTCCATATGACCCTGCGCTTGGTACGTTCGACATGGAGTACGTGCTGAGGATCCTCCTTGGTGGATTGCACAAAGATCGCACTGGTCCTAATGGTCTCAATGGTAGACACTCGGTCGATTCTACGCGTTTGCACGACAGAGCCCTGTTGTCGGGGAGGCTGTCAATGAGCACTAGTACAAACACCATCACCATTGCTACATGTCACGGCGCCGATGGCAGGTTGACCACACATATTGAACCCATTCCTGTGCCCCGCCACGAGGTCATCTTCTCGGAGCTTGAGTTCGAGTCAGTGGTTCTGAGGCCACCTTCCCGCATCCATCACTGAGTAATATATTTCTTGGGGCACTGGACCTACGTTCCTTGCTATTTATTGTCTTCCATAAACACTGTCATTTATTTCTTGTTTCACAATGTTCATTATACACTTTGAACTGGTAGTAGTACTTCAACCATACATTCGTCGTTCCATTGAATCAAGTCGTTCGCCTGCTTTTTTACATTATCGCCGTCACGGTGCCGTTGTGATTCAGCGATGCCGAAGCTTTGTTATGGTGTTGGGATTGCACAAGACGAGACGACAAATCGGACGAGCGTATGGACTTCTTTCCTCATGACCTGCCAACAGACATGGCTGTCAGCATGAGCTGATCACTGGCATGATCTGGTGTACTTCCCCGACTCGGACTGCTTTTGAGGAGGAGGGCCCGTCGGAGTCCCCGCTTGAAACGTTGAACTAAGTTGGCACGAACAAAAGAAATGAGCAGGAACTTTGATATGTATCGCCACATTGAAAAACTCTAGGACCTACATAACATGATGCATGATGGTGTGAATATGATCATGGTGGTCATAACTTTCTGTTGGCAACTCGCGGTAGCCGGTAGGTTCATTGCAAGCGCCTTCAAGGTGGCTAGTGGCTAGTGTCGAACGATCCTAGGACTGCGGCAGTGCGCGCAGACGTTCCATACCGTGGACGGAGGAGTCGTTGTGCTACTTATATTATGTAATTGATTTATGTGGTTCAATGGTAAGTACCGCGGGTGATCTATTTGGGGTGACAGTGTGACGTCACTTCCAAGTCGACGGTCTTTCCATTCTTTGGTCCGTTTTTTCTTTCCTTTCACGTTCATTCACCAAGTTGGCCTGCAAATGGCCTCTTCCTCTCTCTCTGCCCACGCCGTCAACACCGATAACATAACACACCTTGCCTCAACCTCAACCCAGCAACCCGTCCTCAACACCCACTTTCGCTCGGATTTGCCCTACTCTAGAATAGGCACGACGAACCTCCTCGTCGTCAACCCATACAAAACACTCACAAACGTCAATGACCTGAGTGCCAGAGAGTATGAAGAACGGTGCTACAAGGAAACCGACCTCACTGTAGCCAGCTCGAGGCTTCTCCAGCCTCATCTATACGAACTTGCTGCTCAAATTTACTTGCTCATGTGTCGGACCAGACAGTCACAGTCCGTCATCGCTCGGTCAGTTTCTTTCCGCTGCACGTTTCCAGCCCCCTCATGCTCTCTACCTACAGTGGTATCACCGGCTCAGGAAAGACATTCAGTTTACGTCTCCTCGTTGACCAAGTTCTCCGTCTTTCTTGAAGTCTTCCCACTCCAAGAAAGAGCTTAGAATGGCCAATTAAATTAAAGCACTCCATACCCTCCTTGGAAACGCAAAGTCCGTTTCAAACCCAAATGCATCGAGGCACAGTCGCTATCTAGAACTTCATCTTAATGATCGTGGCCGCATCGAATCCGCCAAATTACTCGCCTTTTTTTGCACTCGACAAGTCGAGACTCTCTCGGCTCGCCTACGAGGAGCGAACATTTCATATATTTTACCAGTTCCTATCCGGTGCAGCCCCACAGGAGCGCGACTATTTCAACATTGGAGATCCATCAGAATATGCCCTTTTAGCATCCTCGGGTTGTTACAGCCTACCCAACGGTCCCTTCAGTGATGACGCTATAGCAATGGAGGAGGTGCGCCTCGCCATGCGCACGCTCGGTTTCAAGCCGAAACATCTTCATCAATCTTCACTATCCTCGTTGCCATCCTCTTATTGAGCAATATCCAGTTCACAGAGGTGGATGCAAAGGATGTCTCCGCCTCGGTTGCCAACTTCCCTGTCCTCGACCACGCTGCACGCCTCCTCGGTGTCGCGCCAGAAGATCTTGCGCAGTCGTTGACGAACAAGACCAACTAAGTTCGCAAAGAACTCTACACCGTCCTTCTCAGCGTCGAGCAGAGCACGATCCAACGTGATTCCCTTATGCGCGATCTGTACGCCATCCTCTTCGCTTTTGTCTTTTGAGACGGCGAATCACAATATTTCCCCTGCGAACCGCGACATTCTTCCCCCAACCCAGTTGATCCTCTTTGACTCTCCTGGTTTCCATACTCGTGGCCCCACAGGTACCGGCTCTGATGTTCATGGGAACCGTGCCTGTCATCTCCGCCCTCGGCCAAAACGGGTTTGATGTGTCCTGCATCAACTTCGCTAATGAATTCATACATTCTTATATTTTGAGCAATACGTTCGAAGACGGAGTTGGCGATAATGGTCACATAGTCAGCGATGGGATCCCCCTTCCTTCTATTGCCATAGTGGATAACTCTGCCTGCATCGAGCTCCTCCGGGGAGTTCAATTGAACGAGCGCGCAGCGCGCAAGCCTGCCGGTATGCTTGGGATGTTGAGCAAAGCATGCTCGTCATACAAATCAGGAAAGGCGGGGGACAAGAAGGCCGATGAACTTCACCAGGATCTTGTGTCCAAATATGGTGTTCACACTTCGTTCGTGGCTAGCCCGAGTCAGGGAGGCGAGAACGACAAGAGTCTGTTTGGCATCAACCATTACGCAGGAAGTTGTTCTTACGACATTTCATCCTTTATCGAGAAGGACTCGGACGTCCTCGATTCGTCGTTTGTGACGCTATTTCGCAACTCCTCGGACGCTTTCGTGTCCAAGCTGGTCTCCGGTCCCTCGCTTGCCGCTGAGAGGCACCCAAAGGATGAGAACGCTATTGTCCTGGCACAGGTCTCGTCCCGCCCACTTCGTCAGCCCACACCCTTTGCATTGTCCAATGGCACTCCACCCCTCCCCAATGAAGAACATCTAGACCCCTCCAAGATCTACACTGTCTCTACGCAGCTCAACTACACACTCTCCGAAATCATCGCATCCTTCGACAGAACGCGCATTTGGACCGTCTCCTGCATTCGTCCCAACGACTCATACTCTCCCAACTCTTTTGATAAACGTCGCGTCAAAGCTCAGATACACTCTTTGCTCATTCCTGAAATAGCCACGCGTCGCAGCGTGGAATTTGTCACAGACTTGGAGCAGGGCGCATTCTGCGAACGGTATGTCCCAACTATGCGTGGTTCCAACACAGAACGGATCCGGCAATGTGCAGCTTCAAATGGATGGAAGGAGGGCGCTGATTACGCCATCGGCCACCGCTCGGTCTGGCTATCATATGGCGCATGGAAGACGGTCGAGGATGGCGTTCGTGCGGCGGAGAAGGAGCAGAAGCGGTTGGGTGCCGATGCCATCGAGGATGACGAAAGTGCGATTGCAGACGACGCAACCGAGTATACCTATA
>JBBPOT010000227.1:0-13367 GCA_038091595.1 Leccinum subatratum | reverse complement strand
GTACCAGCTCAAGTGCTGCCCTGCGTCTGTCATCGTCGAGTTCCGTCTCGTCGTCGACCTTGACAACATCGCGAAGCGATTGCAAAAGCGCGGCGCGCTCCTCATCGGGTGTTCCTCGTGTAGTGTACTCGATCAGTTCTTGTAGCTGATCCCCGAACGTTCCCTCCGCAAATACCGAAACTGAGTCTGACGGTGACATTTCTTCTTGTTCTTGCTGAAATTTCTCGACTCGAAGCAGGATGACAACACAACAAGTGCAAACAACGCCGCGCTGAATACCCTCATCAGGACCGCCACCCTAGCGTGATTTTCCCTTGCGTGGTATTGTAAATGTGATCTACACCGCGCAACAATGCGAGCCGGCGTAAGGTCATTTAAGGGATTATAATATCTTCTCCAACGGTGGGCAATTAATGTCAAGTAGAGGATTGTTGGCGGTATCAGCACGTAACGCGCAAACTGGCCAGCCTTTGACGCCGTTCTCGCACGATTCCCCGCCGCGGCAGTTAGCGGCAACATCTCCCCTTCGGTAATCAGCACTTTTCAAGGTTGCGCGGTATGCTGCATTTACCCCAAGGACTTATAAGTTCTTTGCAATGGTTGACATCGTTCTGGCAGTGCTTAGACGTCGACAACAGTTCGAATGTATCAATAAAGTTGGTGACAAGGGAAAGCGGCAGAGCTCCCGCGTGCTCGGCTAAGATACAAACTGGACGGCCATCAACGCTATTCTTGCACGCTATTCTCGAGGTGACAGTCGGTGTCCTTCGATAATCGGTACTTTTCATAGCCGCGCCGTATGCTGCATTTATGCCAAGGACTTTTTTTTTTTTTTTTTTTTTTTTTATATCAATTTTTGTCCCGTGTGGAGTGTAGGTAGACTGTAGGTACTCCGAGTCTATGAGGACAGTCTATCTAAGCGCGGGGCCCATGCCCCTACTACTACTCCGTCTGCGCGAATGCCCCGAGGTGGGCATGACCCCCATGCCAAGGACTTATAACTAGCCACGTAACGGTTGAAATTTTTGGGCAGCTTGAAATTTATCGATACGGCGGAATTTGACAAGGGAAAGCGGTAGAAATCCTGCCCGCGCTGCAGAGCGATCGCGCGTCATACGCCCCATAGCGCGAATCATTCTGATAGCACCAAATTGTAGGTTAGTAAGCGATACAGTAGCGAGGTAGATTTGGTGGCGACTCAAACTCTGATCAGGCGTGGACGAAATGTCAAAAGCTGGAATGATCCGAATGAAAGACGAAATATATTATCTCGTTGGTGTACCTTTGTACTGGACACCGGACAGTCCAGCTTGAGCATGTTGGTATTACTAGAAAGATGTTTCGAAGCCGTCCGCAGAGTCATCGCTCACGCTCAGCCCGCTGTCGCCGTCATCCTCCTCCTCCTCCTCCTCCTCCTCCTCCTCCTCCTCGTCAACATCCCGGCCATTTTGTGGCGCGCAACTCAAAGAAAGATCTTCTTCGTCACCAACGCTATCTTCGTCGTCATTAACTGCTGGCTGCTCATCAACCAGCCTGTCAGCGAATGCATCTCTTCTTAAGTGCACGCTGCCATGACCCACGCCAATTGCTGCATACCGAACAAACATGTCTCGGTCAGCAAAACTGATTGTCGCCGTTAGCGTTAATGCGACGGGCGAACTAATTGAACTCACATGTTTACGTAGTATCTTGCCCAGTCATCAGTTTCACCAGGTTGCCTGGCCACCGATGCACCGGCTTGCAAGAGTTGATCTGTACGACCGTCTATGAAAGCTGGAATAAGATGACACCCGCGGATCACCAGAGAGGGTTCCAAAAATCCAAAAGCAGGGCTACTGCCTCCATCGTCAGGCACAAATCCAATCTTCGGAAGCGTGCACCGTTTGAGGCCCCACTTGCAGTCTGGATCCATCCCTAGCCAACGTACCCAGAGGACCTCCATCGTCTCCTTTGAACTGCTAACACCGCCAGGACAGAAATAAACCTCGACGTGGAATGCCTTTAGCAACTGACAATACCAAAAAGGGTGACGCTCGGGATCTTCTTCCGCCGACATAGTCATGAGGAAAGAATGGCAGTTTGTCCGCAGACAGTCGTGGGCCCTACGAACATCATAACTTGTGTAATTAATGCGAAGGATTTTTGCTTCCACAATTTGGTCAGGGTTCAGGAAGCGCAGTTCGTTGCGCTGCTCCGGGGTGAACAGCCGCTCGCCTCCATCAAAGTCCAGATGGAGTAGTCTTGACAACAAGTGGTCCTTTAGGTCTGAGACAAAATTGGACTGCGAGGAAAGTAAGCATGTACGACGCCTATGCGTCAGCTGGAGTCACTCGCCTTGATGGCCGGGTCATCAACGTGATCAGCGAGGAAATGCGAGAGACTAAATACATTGTCCTTTCGAGCTTGCCTTGCCATTGAGTGATGCAACATCGGCGAAGGATCAGTGGCGTCATCTGTTTCATTCTGCTCTCGCTGTCGCCTTAGGAGAGTGCGACGGCGCTCTTGCCTTGCAAATTGTTCGTCGACAGCCTTTTTGTTCGACAGTCCATACATCTTCTTGATTTGGCGGTGTGCCAGCTCGCCCTGTTCCAACATCCGCGTCGGAGTCAGATGGGCATTGCAGTGAGAGAACAAAGAATATGGCTGTTGACGTACAACTTGAGTGGTGAAAGAGTCAGTTGTCCCAAACATCTTGATTGTCGCAACATAGTCTCCAAGGGCGTGGAACTTGTAGGTGTTGAGGTTGAACGTTTTTGGAAGCAAGGCAGAACGTGCTTCTTTTCTTTGTTGGCCGGCATTGAGCTTGGCTATTTCTCTCCTCTGTCGCTGTGCAGCTTCCATAGGTAATTCACAGGTATGAATCTTTGCACACGTGTCTCGTTGAAAGTGTCGCAACTGATCGCTAAGAGACCGTAAGGACTGCTGGAGGAGGACAAGTGAATCGTCCGTGTGCATCCGAAGCTTGGCCAATGCATGCCATTCAGAGAGTCGGAATAGGAGGTGTTGGATGTTTGAATCATGTGCAGGGGGGAAGAGACCTTCAAATACGGGGATGCAACACTAGTAGAATCAGTTAAGTGCTGCCTGCCAACAACAGAACATCAGCTTGATAATGACATACCTGGAGCACTTGCTCAAAAAACCATGCTGGTCGCTGGCTTGTGTCAGCCACATCTGGAGGGAAACAGCGTATTTTGTTGAGACCAAACGAATATATTTTGGTGAACCTTTTGGAGTACTTGTCAACGACTGACTCGGAGTGGCCAAATGGTGGCCAAGCTTACCGCTCATTGAGTACATCGATGTTACGAGGATCGAAAGCATATATTATTCGGAGCAAATGTTTCATAACTGACTTGAAAACGCCCAACTCAAACTCGTGCAGAAAATCTACCACCAGAGTTGGGTACAATTTGAATCCAAAGGGCGATAGTCGCTCGCAAAAAGCATTCTGGGTCATGCATGTCGTAAGGTCGCTGCCATTGGTGATCAAGGATGCTCTTACCAGGGTTGGAACAAGGGATACCTCTTTTAAAAGGGTTTCAACAGCTATACCTTTCAAAGGCCGGCCAAGCACATAGATTGCATGCCGCGCAAGTTTGATCTTGTCTACTAAATATGTTCTGGCTTGGGACAATCTTGCTGCAAGGTCTCTGATCAAGCCGGTGTGATGGAACTTTGATTTAGGAATGAGGCAACGTGGGCAAGGGCAGTGGCCTTTGTCCCGAATGGCGGCAAGGAGGACTCTTCAATCTCAATCAGTATGTAGTCAGCAAGCTTGTGGAAACCACTCACTTTTCTGGATAGTCAGCTGAATAAGTGAATATCCTGGGGTATACTCTCCTGGTAATGCCATCGAAGCATTTTACAACAATACCATTCTTGTAAGCCTCAACAAAATCTTCATCGAGTAGTATATTCCAGATCGCCTGTATAAGTTCTCGCTTACAGTGAGTAAGAAGGTCGCGATTGTGTTTCTTGCCAGAGATGGAGGATAAAACCTGTTTGATGGACTCCGGAAGCTAAACAATTTTGTGAGTCTGCGAGAACAAGTGTTAAGGCGAGAGCATAAAAACCCTACCGAAGGGATGAATGCAATTGGATGACAACACCCAGACTCTGGATTGGATCGAGCATATTTTGAAAGGTTGCCAAAGAAAAGATAAATGGGCCACGCAGATGCGTGCCCAAACTGTGCAAGCCTCGTCGCATCAGACCAGAACATTAGGCCTGCCACTACCCTCTCAAGCTTGCAGCCGTCATCTCTTCGCTGCTTCATTACTTCATCGTGGGCTTGATTCCAGGCATCTGAGGTATACAATTCATCGTAAACGCGTTGCTCATGGCCAGTGACCGGAGATTTCCAAAGTCTTTTGAAAGGGGTGAAATGGAAAGCCTTAGACGATGGCTCCGCAAATACAGCGGTGATGACATCAAGCAGCGGTCTGTAGCGAAGACCATCAACAGAGAATGTTAGTGCGTTGCCTTCCTTCTTTTTCTCTCTGGTAGGGACTGAAATCTCAACACTTGTATGCTTCCACCTGTCGATCCCGAATACATCTTCTGATGGGATCAACTTCTCAGCTGCGTCAAACCTTGCCGCCTCTCTGGAGGCATCAAATTTTGACAAGTCCAGTATGCTGAAGTCTGGGGCTTGCAGGACCTCGCGGACTAGTCGGGTGGCTTCTGAATTAGACTTGAGACTACTTCCTGTGTTTTTCCAAGACATGAATCGCCAAATGGACATGTTCGACCAGGGCCAAGGTGGGGAGTAATCTCGATAATTGCCCAAGGAACTAGTAGTAGGGTCCATAGGGATGATCGGCTGCTGCTGAGATAATTCATCCAGAGATAGAAATGAGTCGGGATCGTGAGATGGACGGTGTCGATAAGCACGGGCAATGCCAAATTTATTGAACTGGGTTGTGAAGGAATCCCACACATGCAAAAACACTCGTGGAATGATCGAAGGGGATGAGGAGGTTGCAGGCTGAGGGGCAACTACAGGCAGCGGAGGCTCCGGCAACAAGTCTCGGTACCTGGCAGGCTGCCTCCAATTACGGGCTGGAGGAAAGGGCTGCTCCGGCGGGTTTACAATGTCAAGAGCATCAGCTAGGGTCGGTTGCAAGGAAGCCTGTTCATCAGGTACACAATCCTGGGCCAGGTGTGTAAGTTGTTTGGGGCCAGGGTTTGCAGTATCAAGGTTATTGTGCGTCGGTTGCAAAGAAGCCTGTTTAGCAAACACACGAGGGCACGTAAGTATTGAAGGGTTTGAACTGTGATAAAACCTCAACCAAGGACTCACCTCACCAACCAACACAGAAGCCACAGCATTTGAGCCTCTCTGAGGAGCCTGAGCCATTTGCGTTGCGCCCTAAAACTTTCTGGGTAAGAAGCATGCCCTCAACTTGGAAGAATTCAAAACACAGACTTGCAGCACATCGGTCCCCAATCTGACCCGTTTATTTGGAGGCTCCTCCGAGTCCACAAAGAGAAATGTTGCATTTGCTCGGGCAAATCGCTTAGTTTGCGCTTGGATATGGACTTGACATGTGGACCGGTGCTGTGTCAGCCCCCTCTGGGACACAAAGCTTCGAGAACAATCTGGGTGGCACCTAAAGTTACTAGAGGCCATTGATAGAGAACAGCACTCTCAAGTCACTACGGAATTTGGAAAGCAGAGGGTGGCACCGGAGAAGCTTGACTAGTAGGGCGAGAAAGAACTTAAGTTATGGTAGCTTTTTGGGCCTAGTGGGATATGACGGACCACGCTACACAGGCAGTAGTACGAAGAGACTTTTTTGCGTCGTTCGGAAAGAAGGTTTATGGTGGACGGACGGATGCGGCATCAAGAAGCAGCCGGGCGAAGGGGCAAAAATACTTCGGAAAGCAGCGAACCCGAGTCACGGCTCGGCACAGCGCCACCCATCCCAGGGCGCCGCTGCGGCCCAGGCACACAAATTGCATAAGCAAACTCTACTTTCCCCAGAACCGGAACGTTTGAACTCTAGATGTATTTTCCGAGTCAAGTGGCTGCTTAGATCTAGTAGTGTACAGGTGAACAACTTTCATATCTAGTAGTACCATATCCTTGAAACGCGGTACTTTGACTCGCGATAATGCTCATATTTGGCGACATCCACAATTATCTACCCCTGAGTCTGAAGTGCTGCCTTTTGAGCGACAATGCCCATACCCACATCCATAATCCAATTCTGGAGGTTATCCAGCTCTGCTTTCCTGTCAGCATCTTGCCTCATTGATTTGATCAACAAGCAGGCTTGGTGGTAATCGATAAGCCAATTCTCTAGGCTTACTTCTCGAGAGACCCGGGTTCCCAGTTGATAGTCACGGATGTTTGCAGCCATGGCAGCTGCTCCAAGGGCGAAGAGGTTGTCGAGGGCATCGTGTGGTGCATCCGCGTCAACGTGAGCCCACAATGCTAGCTTGCATTCGAAAACTCTGTGTATGATCATTTGATGGAAGAAGGGAGGTGTAAAGTAATCTTGTTCCGGAGATCCTCGAAGAAATAAGAAATCGTTCAGCACATTCTTGACCCCTTCCGCCATCTCTTCACTTGGCTGAAGCTGCTTGCCATAATGTGGTCGGAGGCTGAGAGATAACAAAACGTACATGAGGGAAGTCTCCTTCCACATGTGCAGCAGCTCGTTGATGCATCTCACCACATCTTTCCTCATGCTTTTTGGCTGCACCACCTGAGCCGCCCCTGCTACGCTTCGAAGCCCGTTTCTCATTGCTACTTTGATCTCCAATTTTCGATCATCGCTGTTACCAAATATGACTCCTCGATTGACTGCAGCTTTGAGCAACTCCTCGCGAGCATGCTTAATAGCTTGATCTGTCTCCTCCTTGGTTAGGGTGACTTTTTGACTAGCTGGAGTGGTGGTGCGAGGAGGAGAAGGAGAATGAGGACTCGGAACTGAGTCTGCCCCATTTCCAGATGGGTTTGGTGGCCCAGACTGTGGCAGCCGAGAATCATGCAAATGACCTGAAACTGATCCAGAGTTTGGTAGGATTGGTGGAAAATGGGATGGGGTTGAGGGAACTGAAGGCGCAGCTGGCCTAGAATTTGGGAATAAGGCCGATGGTGGAAACAGTGCCAGCGATTCTGCCCCATAGTAGGCCTGGGATGGGTTTGGTACTAGAGATGGCCCAGGGGGAAGCAGTGGAATGGATAAAGCTGATGGCAGAACTGATCCTGCCTCAGGCTGGTAGGACGAGTTTGGCACAGATAGGGGAAGTGGGATTGGTGGAAATAAAGCTGATGGTGGAACTGATTCTGCTTGGTAGGACTGGTGACTAGTAGCAGATGGAATCGGCAAAGTGGCGATGGTATCGCGATAAGAATAACTTAAAGGTGTAGGCTGGTGAAAGTGGGAGTATGGCAATGTGAATTGGTTGTTTGGGTCGTTAGAGTTCAAGTAGCCTTGGGGTTGGCTGCCAGACAAGTCTGGGTTAACCTCGCCTCTCCAGCCTGATTCTGAGCTCAGGCGATCTTCACCCGGGCCGCGAAACGCCGCCGGCAGAGGCACGTACATCTGCGATAAGTATCCTCAGGCTGAGCAAATACATTCAGATCTATAGCTTGCCGTTGAGACTTACAGGCTGATTGGCAGAGGCTGGCATAGTACTTTATGGAAGAGTTGGCGGTGGATCAGATAGTAAAAAAAATACAATAACTTGAAATCATAGTAGGAAGGATCATAGATCATCGATCAGGAGCGGACTCAGACTCTCTTTTTAGACAATCTTAATTAGTAGCATATTATCCAGCCTACTATGATCAGGCCCAGGAAGCAGCATCGAGTCATACAGTACAATCGTGACAAGCGTACATTTAACGGCATACAAAGGGATGGGCTACTACACGAGCAACTTGGATAAATATCACCTAGCAGTACCAGTGCGAGTCAATGTTTGGTCAAGTGCTACTACCTTTGCTGTGGCAATCTTCATCGTCCTCTGAGTCATCCTCAGAAAAGACCTTTTCAATTTCGTCATCTGAAAAGACCCTCTCGACCTCATTACCTTTCCTCAACCAACGCAAACCTTGCGAACCAACCAAATCCTCCAATTTAGCCGCTTGCAATTCAGCAAGGCTCAATGCGACCAACTCTTCCAACCGGGCATCTTTATGATACTGGTTGCTTTCAGCTTCCTCCAGGCCACGTATACCAAGCAGTCGGTCGAGGATATCCAGACATGCCCCACCAACAGCAAGATCCCCATCGTTTTGCTTCCGCATGGTGGCCAAGAAGACCTGCCGACGTTCCGTACATTTGATTTCGGCCGTAGTGAGGGCAAGGCGGAGGGCAAGTCGGTCATAGTCTGCTCGTTTGAGGTCAAGTGCCGACAATAGAATGCTGTCAGGCATTGCGGAGAGAGCATCAACAAAGGTATCCCCACTCTATTTAAATGTGAGATAGAAGTAAAGATCAATTGAAGGGATACAACACACCTCTTTCACTTCATCGAGTGATAAATCTCTAGGGGAGGTTATTCCGAACGATCTAGCTGCGTAAAGCAGCCCGGGGAGGATGATTCCATTTCGGGGAGTGTACGGCTGGTATCTTTGCCTTTGAGCACAGGAAAACCGGGACTTGAGACTGGACTGAAAATTAACATTGGATTTGTTCAGGAATTGAGGGGAAGAGGGGGGGCTGAGTGAAAAGCGTCGGGGATGAATGGGGGTGGACATTCTTTTGATGCGGCTGTTGTCAAGTGAGAACTTGGACTCAATTTGGTGAGACCTGCCAGCCTTGGTACTGTCCTGTGGGCTAGGTAAAGAGGATGAGGTCGCAGAGTCGACCGACGAGGTGAGAGAAGGGCAATGGCTTGGATCGCTGCGGGGCATGGCGGCAACGGAGATATGCCAATCGACGCCAGCTCACCATTTGTCGGAGTGAGTATCTGAGCTTAAAGTCCGGAACAACCTTTCTTCCTCGGTCCGTATGCCGGCAAGCTGCAACCTGAGATCTTCCGCCTGTAGCGTGCAAACGGCAGCGATTGGGATTCCCCCAGGCTGGAACCGGGAGACCGCGCTGGCAATAGCCTAGAAAACTAAAAGCATTATTTTCAATGAGCAAGATGCCAAGTAGCGTAGTAGTAGATGAAGTGCTTTGCGCTTTGCCTTGGCGGCATCAGCGCTCTGAGGAACTGCCGCTGCTAGCAGCAGTCCCGTTGTCGCCACAGCGCCAGCGCCCTTCAAGTTCTGGCGCTTTGGATTCGGACTCAGCCGCAATTGCAACAAAGACTATATTGCTGCTCTGGAATGCGTCGGTTGCAGCGTCGAACCACCCACAGTGCCGGTGCAGGATCTTTGAGAGCCTGAGCAATTCAGGACTGCCGCAGCGGAGGCCCGGGATAGAGGGAAGGGAGTATGTGGCGCAGAGGAAATGGAGAAGAAGCCTGAAAGGAGTCCTCCATTTTGTTGCCCGCACGCCGCCGCGGTTTTCAATTTTCTGCACAGCGTTAGTGCAAGCGCGCAAATATTCCCACCGCATTCCGCGCTGCCATTCCCCGCAGAGTTGCTTAGACTCTGCCGGCGCAGCATTCAAGTACCAGTATATAGCGGAGTTGCATGATAAAAAATTTCATTAACAAGACTGTCGGCAGCCCTCAGATCTAACAAAAAACATCTGCAACGCAGTGCCGAATCTGCCAGCGACAGGCCGCACAGATACGGACGGTGGGATGGGCGATAAGCGATCGACGGCATCGCTGCAGACGATAATACGATAAGCGATTGATGGTGCGGCTGCAGAATAAGCGATGAGCGATTGATGGCGTCGCTGCAGACGCACCGGTAAAACACTCGCTTCCGGGACGACGGTCTGGAACGGCCCTCCTTGGCTGGCAATGACGGCGCACAACCCTGGCCATATTTTAGCCAGCTATCCGGGCGACGACCGCGCGTCTCCCTCCCCGCGAATTTCACGTCCTTTGCGTATTCAGGACTTGGAGGCAAAAATTTCCGCAATCACGTTAAGTAAATGAACGATCGCTTCCCACAGTGCCGACAAGACGTCACTTACCTGCAGCTTGTCTTTGAGGTCGCCAACACTTTCTAGGTCCGGGATCGAACCGGTGTCAATGCAGTCGACCAGCATATCCCACTCCCCGCCAATTACACAGCGAAAATCACGGAAGATGGTGCTGAACGTGGTATTGATGAGTTCCACTTTGGGTTCCTGGAGCACGAGCAGCAGCGCGTGAACAGGAAAGACTTGTACGTAGTTGGATATGAAGGACGCGGCCAGTGGAAAGGAATGGGTCGGGGCTACATCAACAAGTCAGCTCTGATTCATTCGAAGCAATGCTAACGAAATCCTTGCGCGCCCTTGACGTGCTGGAGATGATGCAGGTCCCCATCGACATGCTAGGAGATAGGATAACTGAGCGCCAGCAATGAGTAGCATATCAACCGATGGGGCACGCACCATCTTATAGTACATTCTGAGTTTGACGTTCGCGTCTACGTCAAGACCTTGGATCACTTGGCGACGGCGAAGGGAGTAAACAATGCAGTTCTTTCCACCTGACTGGCTGAGTCACCAGGCTGACGGGGTTCGAAGCCTTCATGCAGCAGGCTGTCGTTGAAGTGAACGCGTGTTCCACTGGATGTGGCGACTCTACTTCGGAAAGCATTTGATCCCGCCAGAGGACGTGCCCGGTGAGTGAGTGATGAACTCCGGGAAGCCTGCAGAAGTGAGGTTTTTGATCGGGGACATCTTGCAGGGCTGCTCAAAAAACCGGGAGACAAACTTGAATGGAAGGTGGTTCCCGTAAATGGCGAGTGGGACAGCATTGCGAAAGGTTTCAAACGAGTCGTCGAGCCAGGCGTCATTTCGCTCGACTGCGTCTCGAAAGTCGGCGAGACGCTCGGCCTTGTTGAAGAAGGTAGATATCGCGGAGTTAGTTTTCAGATGCAGCCGCCGGCCCTGCCGGCGCTAGACAGGCGCGCTCGGACAATTTTTTAGGCGGGCCAGCCTGAGGCCGAGATAAATTTTCGCATGGGGGCTGATTTTCGCACGGTGCGGCTGTGCTGTTTTGGCGTGGCAGGTTCAAAACTTGCGGCGCTGGCCTCGCAGAAGTACCGTTGAATATTTGAGAACTAAGGGGGAGCTAGGAAATAGCTATCAAATCAAAGAAAGTACTGTTGAATCCTTGGGAGCCGCGGCTGAGAAATGCCGAGTCTATCGTGAATGGCGTCCTTAGTAAAATGCCCAATTGCAATTCTTTCCCCCCCCTCCCACTCGTTTACCGCGTGCCTCAGAACCCTTCCAGATAAGTATATGGCTGTGCCTGGATGGTAGTTGAAGCTAGCCTGAAACTCCGCAACCTCAAACCTAGAATTGTGGCCATAGCCAAGGCTGAGGAGTAGGTCGTAAGCCTGGCTAGAAGATCCAGGGTCTTGATGCCAGCGGGTGGTTCGGTTAACAATCACCTCAAATCCTGTAAAGGAAGTGGGCCAGCTCTTTGCGAGGCCCCCCAGCTTGCTGTCCTCTTTGAGTCGATCCAAAGCCATCTGGCCTGCAAGGTTGAGAGAGGGATGTACAAAGGCTGTTACCTCATCCAACAGCCCTTCCACTGAACTGACGTCCCGCAACCACCGCTTGACCAAGGGGTCTTTGAGGCACGGGGATGCTACGATGGGGTCCGAGATTCGCTGATGCAGATCAAAACGTTAATATTGAATAGTGGAGAAATAAAATAAAACATTCCTTTACCTCTTGGGATTGCATAAAGTGTGCTAGCGAGATGGTGAGTTTTCCTTGGCCAAACTCCGTAGACTTATCGGGAGCCAGAAAGCCAGAAAGCCTCCAGGAGGTACTATTGGCAGAAGCGGCGATAGACTTTTGCAAATGCTTTGCCAGGAGGGATAGAGATTGGTTGCAAAGCATCTGTGGCGGGCGTTATTCAGCTTGTAATTTTTTTTAGGCCAAGGGGGAAAAAGCTTTAGTTACCACTCTTGCTGGGGAGATAGCAGAGGGAAGATGCCAAAGGAGAATCTTGCCGTTACGGTCGACCACTGTGCAGGGCTCGTCCAATTTCCCCAAATTGGGCAACTTCAAATATTTTTGAAGGCTTTCCAGGCGGGCTGAGTTATCCGCCGTGACCGGAGAGCACTTAACCTTTTCGGTGAGCCTATCTCCATCAAGATCTACCAGAAAGACTGCCAGAAAAAGCTGAATCAGGGCGCTCAAGCTCTGAGACGGCTGCTGTCCCCGGGGAAGAAGACTTACTGTGATTGGCCAGCGCGCAGGCGATTGTTACCGCCGCCCTCGCCCGCTCCGCCTCCCCAATAACTCCCTTCTCGAGCTTGCCGTCACCGTCTGGCAGGTTAGACCATTTCGCCCACAACCGCAACCTATAAGTCAGTCAGTCAAAATGCTCCCCCTAGTGGCAGAAAAGAGCTAACGAAGCCTTCTTGCAAGCTGAATGCTTGCCAGACTGAAAACAAAAAGCATTTTGATGCTTTGCCGCCCGGATTTCTGCGTTTACCAGCTGCGCCAAAGGTTCCATCGCCAGAAGGGGGTGAGGAAAAATTTCCCGCGCGGCGCAAAAACAATCAACCACGTGACCTTACTGGCCGGGCCGGCCTGAGCGGAGCACGGCAAAACGCTTCATTACGGTTACTCAAGCAAAACGGCGCTGGAGTTTGTAAAGCAAATTTTTCTTACTAATAAAACTATAATAAAAAGGGGGAGAGTGCGGAAAGTAACGGGGGGCCCTCCCCGTTACCCTCCGCACTAACCGAAAGAAAATGTAAAATCAAAAGTAAAAGCATACAAATAACTGAAACAGTTTGGCTGGCATCTGGGTTCTTGAGCCTAGAACAAAATTAGCGCGATTCGCCGAGGGGAGCAGCTACTGACTTTGAAGTAATTGCTAGCATCCCGGCAAGCTGCGGGCGGCCCGTCTCTGATAATCGGCGCAAATCGGGGCAGCTGCGGCTGCATCGAGATTCAGCGAGAATGATTTGGAGACAAAGGCGATTGCAAGCGTACTCTAACTCACCTACTCAGGCGCTACTCCGCCCTCTCCAATCGCCGCGTACCAGTCCCGCGCCCGCATCTGCCTTTCGTTGTTGCCGACGCCGGCAAGTCCCTGACTCCCTGAGCCCAAATGGTGAGAGCCAGCAAAGGGAGCAATCTCTGCAACCCACGCTCACCGTTGTTGAAGAGTGCTCGAACCCAACAGATGCACAACAGTGAAGGGGGCAGGGCAATCCCAGCAACCGCCACTCGCCATCGTCGAAGAGCACCCAAACCCAAAGCACAACTTCAGCAAAGGGGACGAGGCAACCCCCGCAACCACCACACGCCATCGTTGAAAAGTGGGCC
>JBBPOT010000226.1:0-13419 GCA_038091595.1 Leccinum subatratum | reverse complement strand
AATCACACCAGTGGAGATCTGCGGTTGGACTGGGCAGGTGGACTTTTTGAGCGTTGGTCAATAAAGGCACTGATCCTACGAGGGCGCCGGGATTTGCAGACAGTTTCCGCAGTAACACTGAGAGCTGGTCAACGACGAATGAAATACGGGGGGCACTGAAGAGCAAAGAGTTGTAGAGGATGCGGAGTGCTATACGGGGAGCGAGGGATGACCGAGTCGTGGCAGGTGGTCGCGTGACGAAGATGGTAAGATCGGAAGTTAAACTGGTCGAGCGAACGAAGTCCTCTCGAGGTTGGTCAGTCTCGTCAAAGAAGCGAACACGAAAGAGGGGACGAGTATTATCCGTCGTATCTTCCTTGTCCTTGCGTAGGGCCTGGACGATGGTTTCGTATGGAAATACATCAGCTTCGGCCTCCTTTTCGACGAGCTGGACGCGCCGGACGATGGTCCAGAAAGTTTCCGAGGGATCGACGGCCAGCCGTAGGATAAGAGGCGCGCTGGCCGCGGCAGACGAAGAACCGATGACGATGTCTGTATCGCCGGTGTAGCGATGCAACAATACAGTGAAAGCGGCAAGAAGGAGGTGGAACGCGGAGGGACTGCTATCCGTCTTTTGGGCATCGTCATCTTCTGCATCGCCGGTGTCGGTGTGAAGGGCGAGCTTGAGCAAGGCGAGGGAAGTCTGTTCGGAAAGATCGGCGGTGTGTGCAGCTTCGATTAGTCTGTTGGTTCCAATTGATCTTGGATAATCAGTTGGCAAGGACATCGACGGGAGGTTTTGCAGCCTCGCGATAACTCTGGGGAGCGCATCGTCCGCCATGAAAGTACACAAGAAATTTGCTGATGTGACTCGACTTCAGGTCTGTACGGATGCAGCTTCCGGTGTCCGGCTCGGTTTCGTCCCGCGCCGTGCGTTTCCAAAACGACCTTCCCAGGTAATGTCCTCCTATTGTTGAGATCACAATTCACGGCTATCTAAATCGTGTTCATTCAAGTACGGTAGACCCTAATGTGGCGTCCTAGGCTCATCACGCTAGTCCAGACTGCGGCGGATCTGATCTAACAAGTCTCGAATGCTCTGAGCGAGGTTGTTCCCGTCTAAGTGGTCAGGCTTCTATTCCGCTCCCACCACCATGTTCCGCAAATATTCATCGTCGACATTTGACCCAGGCGTAGCCTAGACATAAGACCCGGACGACACTCTGAGTCGTATCCCGTTGGAAACGTGACATAACTGTGGACTGTTTATTGACGGTGAAACCAGTACGTATGCTCATATCCATATGTACTTTAATGCACGCATTTCCCACTGACGACATCCCTTACTCCGCTTGCCTGCAGAGCGACGATTCAGCGCCTAGTAGTCTGCTTGCCAATTCACCCCAAACGTTGCTCAAAAACGCCCACTCTCGTGCTCCTAGCAGAGGAGAGCTCTTGCAGAATATCTGGCATCGACGGCTGTTTGGACTATGCCCAACATTATAATCAACTACTATGGACCAGTGTATTGGGGTGACGTCAATCCTTATTGTGTCTTAGATGCATTGTACTGAACACGAGTAATAGGCTTCGTGATCAATACGATGTGAGCCGTTCATCTCCCCCGGAAACCTGAAATTCTGACGCATTTCTCCTACTCAGGCTTCTTGGAACGACGTACATCTATTTCGGTCAGAACAAAGATGCCGGAGTCGATATGGTAGTTTTGATATATCATAACCATGCTAATTAGCTAAAAAATAGGATACATGACTGTGCTGAGTTTACAAGTGATATATCACCCGTGTAAGTATCTGTTTTGTATGATCCCTGGCCCACTGATATATCACTCGCACCCTATATATCACCCACTGTTCCGTACCGGAACACCCTTATCGTGATATATCACACATGCTCGGTATGTGACACTGCACACGATATACGGTGATATATCAACCTTGTAAGTACGGTGTTTCTACTACGATCGCATTGGCCCGCTGATATATCACCCATTGTTCCGTACCAGAACACCCTTATCCTGATATATCACACATGCTCGGTATGCGCCGCTGCACACGATATAGGATGATATATCACCCTTGTAAGTACGGTATTTCTACTACGATCGCATTGGCCCGCTGATATATCACCCACGTACCGGAACACCAGGCTTATCGTGATATATCACCCAAGGCTGTTCCATACCGGAACGCCCTCATCCTGATATATCACACATGCTCGGTATGCGCCACTGCACACAATATACGGTGATATATCACCCTTGTAAGTACACTATTTCTATGATCGCATTCGCCCACTGATATATCACCCACTGTTCCGTACCGGAACACCCTTATCTTGATATATCACACGTGCTCGGTATGCGCCGCTGTGATATATCACCTACTGTTCGTCTGTTCCATACCGGAACGCCCTCATCCTGATATATCACACATGCTCGGTATGCGCCGCTGCACACGATATACGGTGATATATCACCCTTGTAACTTGAAGTACGCTATTTCTATGATCACATTCGCCCACTGATATATCACCCACGTACCGGAACACCAGGCTTATCGTGATATATCACACATGCTCGGTATGCGCCGCTGTGATATATCACCCACTGTTCCGTACCGGAACGCCCTCATCCTGATATATCACATGTGCTCGGTATGTTCAGCTGCAGCCTGCACGCGATATACGGTGATACATCACCCTTGTAAGTACACTATTTCTATGATCGCATTCGCCCACTGATATATCACACATGCTTGGTATGTGCTGCTGCACACGATATACAGTGATATATCACCCTTGTATTAAGTACGGTATTTCTACTACGATCGATATATCACCCATTGTTCTGTACCAGAACATCCTTATCCTGATATATCATACATGCTCGGTATGCGCCGCTGCACAGTGATACATCACCCTTGTAAGTACACTATTTCTATGATCACATCACCCCACTGATATTATGTGATATATCACCCACTGTTCCGTACCGGAACGCCCTCATCGTGATATATCACACATGCTCGGTATGCGCCGCTGCACACGATATACAGTGATACATCATCCTTGTAAGTAAACTATTTCTATGATCACATCACCCCACTGATATATCACCCACTGTTCCGTCCCGGAACACCCTTATCGTGATATATCACACATGCTCGGTATGCGCCGCTGCACGCGATATACAGTGATACATCACCCTTGTAAGTACGCTATTTCTATGATCGCATCACCCCACTGATATATCACCCACTGTTCAACTTCCGTCCCGGAACACCCTTATCGTGATATATCACACATCCTCCGAGTCAGTCACGGTATGCGCTGCTGCACACGATATAAAGTGTTAGTACACACCCTTGTAACTACGTCTGTATTACGATCACAGCCCACCAATATAATCTGATATAGTATGCAACTGATTTATCATTTGTGCTACATGCTACAGACATTCAACAAGATGGTACTAGTACGGTTTTGTACGTTACGACTTTATTTTGTCTTCCTTTTTCTAGCAAACTGGTCAGTAATCGAAACAAAGCACCGCAACTTGAAGCACCACCCACTTGGTCGACTCGCCGTTTCCGTTGCCAGAGGCGGACCGTTTCTTGGATTCACCAATGACCTTGCCGATCCCATTCGCAACATCATTGCGCCTGGATGGTTGACGGGATCGCCGTTTCGTGGGTTCATTCGGTGCGGATCCAACCGACGGCGCTGCAGAGGAAGGCCCGGGGTCGGGGATAGAAGGCTGACCATTCGCGCTAACTTGAAGGACGGGGGGCCCGGGCGCTGTGAGTTGCATGCTGGCAGGTGCAACCGACGGGGATGCGGATCCAAGTGACGGCGGTGTGACCTGGTCAGTCCCGACAGAGTCGGAAGGGTCGGGTGTGGGCTGAACCGGCAGCGGCGGGGGTGCGGATCCAAGTGATGGCGGTGTGACCTGGTCAGTCCCGACAGAGTCGGAAGGGTGGGGCGTGGGCTGAACCGGCAATGGTGTGACTTGTGCGCTAAGGATGGGGGGCCCGGGCGCTGTGAGTTGCGCACTGGCAGGTGCAACCGGCGGGGGTGCGAATCCAAGTGATGGCGGCGTGACCTGGTCAGTCCCAACAGAGTCAGAAGGGTGGGGCGTGGGCTGAACCGGCAATGGTGTGACTTGTGCGCTAAGGATAGGGGGCCCGGGCGCTGTGAGTTGTGTGCTGGCAGGTGCAACTGGTGGGGGTGCGAATCCAAGTGATGGCGGCGTGACCTGGTCAGTCCCGATGGAGTCGGAAGGGTAGGGTGTGGGCTGAACCGGCAGCGGCGGGGGTGCGGATCCAAGTGACATCGGTGTGATCTGTTCAGTCCCGACAGAGTGGGAAGGGTGGGGCGTGGGCTGAACTGGCGGCAATGGTGTGACTTGCCAGTGTGCGCTAAGGATGGGAGGCCCGGGCGCTGTGAGTTGCGCGCTGGCAGGTGCAACCGGCGGGGGTGTGACTTGTGCAGTTCCAATGTTCGCGAACGGGATGGGGGCTGAGATTGGTGGTGCGGTCCCATTCGCCGAGCAGCTGGGGTCACTGTACTTGACCAGGAAGTTCTCCAGCACGTCATTTGAAACTGGATCGCCGAAATTGTAGTGGAAGTCGTCGCTTTCCGCAATGCACAAGCCGTCGGGAATCAGTAGGCTTGCGGAATTGTCGATAGAACTTGAACTTCCTGCGACGCCTAAATCCGGCAAATTCCGAGTCATTTCGCCGTTATCATCGACTTCCAGTTTGCCAGAGGACGCTGGATATCCGTCAATCAGTCGTCCATGGCCACAGTAATAGGTATGTCCAATGACTCACCGTATACACGTTCCAGGAACCCTCTGTAGGGAGCCATGATCCCCGGTGAGTAGTTTGCATACGCTTGATCAAATGTATAACCAAGATTCGTCTTGCCAACATGAAACCCACAGGTTTCGATCTTTCCTCCCGTGGCGGGGCATGGTCCACCCATCAGCACGGTGAATGACCACCCTGTCAGATCCTGAAGGCTATGCATAAATCTATCTAATGTCGGCCCTAGCCTGTCGATGTAGCTCTCACGCATGCATGTAAGTACCGTGCGTGACACTCAGTGATGATACCTGGCTTACTATTGTGTGTCCCCCTTCTTTTTACCTCCCTCAGCAACCTGTTTCTGCTTCTCGACGACCATTTCCTGCCACCGTTGGTCCACCAACGCCTTCACCTCATCAGTCTCTTCCTGCAATAGCTTCCTTGACTGGTTCATGATCGTGACCAGATGGGGCTCGGCCTTTGGTAGCTTTCCAGTTCCAGCTGCAGCCATCACATCATCCTGAGGTACGTCGCTAGCTCCTTTGACCACCGGCTTGACCTTCTCGTCATAGAATAAATTGATGTAAGCCTCTACTTTCTGAGGCTTACGAGTGCGCTCATCCTTAGGGTTGGTCATCAGTTCGGCGATGAAAGCCGATGACGTCCTGGCGTCGGTCTCCTGTGTCTGACGCGCTAATCTGCCGACACCCCACAAGTTGCGCAATCGATTGCACAATTTCTACCACACGCATCAGCCATCACCGCGCGCGCAAATTCCAGAGCTAGTAGTACGCATACCTTTTTTCGCTTTTCCACAGCCTCGGAAACTTCCACGTGCTGATCTTCGGAGAGCGGGATGTCGGCACGTATATTGGGGAACACGGTGAGTCGCTCGGGAAATTTGTCAAACCACTGCTGATAAAACGGTGGCCAGAACAAAGAGTAGTCGCCTTTAGCCTGGCACTGCACGTACTCGGAGTGAAATGGGAGAATAAATTCTGATTGCGCCGGAGTGACCCATGTGCGTGGTGCCACTGAGTTATTGAATGTTTCGTCTCAGTTCTCCTTGTAAGCAGATGAGACTTACTTTTTACAGTTCAAGCACGATGACTCGGAGCCTGACGCTGACGTCGATCGTCAAGGTAGTTCTCGTACAGACAACAGGAGAGAAATGAACGATACGATGAATATTCGTTTATATGGACTGCCACTGATACATCATTGTAAGTACCGTCGCTTTGCCAATCATTCCTAAGAATCTGACGTGTGGATCGCAGCCCGCCGAAGACGGACAATAGAAACAATTTTTCGAAGCTCGCAAGAAATGCGTTGCCACCGTGGCAACGTGTGTAACGCGTTGCCCCTGCTCTCTTCGTGCATATATACTAATGTGATCACAGTTTCTAGGATTGATCCCCCACACAATGAGCCATCGAGTCGAGATCACTCTTAGAAACGGCCTTGTTCAAAGTCTCCCTCCCGAAGACTTCCATTATGGTCTCACCACGAAAGATATGCTCTGTAAGTCACACTAGAGTAGTCTATCCTCTCCCAGTGCCATTCACAGAGCGTCCTACAGATTGGCACGACACCTTGAGGCAATTGAATATTTCCCAAGACGATGCCCTACGTTTATGCACCATCATACGAGACCAGGCGCACTTCGTTTTCAGGGATCACGAAGCAGACCACCACCGAAGGACAGGTTCGTTGACATTCCGCAAACTACGCGTCTGCGCCGTCCTGACGCCACATTTACCAGGCCAACGGGCTCTCCCACTTGCTCCGATTCCCAAAGCTGCCCGCTTGGGGGCAGTTCTCCCCGTCGACATGCGCATCCCCAGGCATCACGACAAGTTCCAATACCACGGCATCGCATTCATCCTTCCGGTGGATTATTCGGAAGGTCCGTTCTATGTCATCACGCGGGGCCTTCTTGTGGGGGTCTTCGCTCGTTGGTAAGTCAATCCTCACTTTTTATTTGAGGGGGGGATGTAACACTAATCCTCTATGCTTAGGACAACGGTTGCACCCCTTGTGATCAATGTCAAGGGGTCAGTTTATAACAAGGTTAGCTCGGCTGAAGAGGGCGGCCAAATCATCTTAGATTCTATAGATGATGAAACCTGCGAATATTTGAGCAAGAATTAGGTGGATCGGGTTAGGTCGAATATTCGATTAGTAGCCTCGTATTATTTACTGTGACGTGTATGGACAGGCCATTGCCATGATCCGGTGGCTGAATCTCCCGATCGCTTATTTGCCATGATCCCGTGGCTCAATCTCCCGATCGCTTATTACCAATTACAGCCTGATTAGAACCAAATTACCGGGAGTTTCTCTCCTATTACTGCATAGTACGTTTCTCTCCTATCTCATCTTTGCCGAAAGTCTCCAATCACCAACTGCGGGGCCCAGTGGACGTCATGTAGAGCTGCTTTCTGTGAATTAAGTGGCTGGAGGGGTTCTAAAGTGTGTGTGGGTGATATCCTGCAACTTTGGTGAAAACATGACTCAGAGTCTGCATCATGTTGCAATGAACACCGGAGGTTGGTGCTCACCTGTATTGGTAAATACTGAATCGAGTTGCGCATGCCAGTGAGTTGCGTCAGTGCGTCCATTTCAACACCATGCCACGACCTAAGTCATACCATACACAACAAGAACGTCAACATGCTGCTCGTGCTTCACGGGCAAAATATTATCAAAAGTGAGTTATACTATATAATGAATGATTCCCAATCAATACGAACTTATTTCAACAACGGCACACGCTAGTCATCGCCATGAAATAAACGCAAAGGCACGTCAGAGGCGTCAGACGCGCATGCAGGCTAGCATCATGACTGCCGAGCAACAACTTGAACAGTGGGTTCTCATTAACGTCTCACTCACAACAACTGACCGTAAATTTAGGGGGGATCCATTGCGAACTCTCGAATCAATGCTCGATGAGGGTCTGGGCGGTCTCCTCGATTCACTTTGTGTTGACTACATCGAGACAAAATGCTACAAAAGCATTATGTCCATACATACAGGGGTGGGGCAAGTCGAGTTGGCCATCCCGACTGCCACTCACATCAACAAGTCACTGCTCAGCGATCTGAAGAGAAGTGTTAGGTCCGCGGTGAAGGTCATAGAGGATTTGTTGTTGGCCGCGATGGAGGATCAGGATGTGGCAAGCATGCGGCAGCGCGGGTTATTTCTCTACCAAATTCGTAAGTAGCATGTATATTTGCATGGTTGGGATGAATGGTGCCACAGTTTTGGCTTCTATTGCGGCTCTACCGGACCCGTGATTCAAACGAAGACGAACTAATCTACGCCGGCTGCCATGCTCTGCGACCTGACTGCCCATCATCCACCACCCAGTTCAGATCGAAATGACGTCGACCATAGGTAATCCATAGATATAGAACCTGTAAATGCTAAATAACTGTCAGCCTGAGTAAGGACAACCATGCGAAGGTGGTGAGACGCACTCGGCGGAGATGCTCAAGCTTGTTCGAAATCTGTTCCTGCTGTTCCTGGTCTAGCGCGACCGGAAAAGGCACTGAGGGGAACAGGTCATGCCTCAGCGGCCACCTACGGTTAAACTCGAGTATCATTCCGCGGAAGTATTCATGGCGCAGTTCAGAGGAGGTGAACATCCATTCTCCTCGAGTGTAAAAATGTTGTATAGCCCATGACAATTGGCAGGGATGAAGGGGGTAGGGTTCCTGGGTGTTGATCTGGAAATCAATACCTTGACTTCTTAACCTACGCACGCGCTCGCCAGTAGGCTTAGGAACATGTCAACCGTCACCGTCACCCAAGCATGTCTTTTAAGAAACTGCTTACAGTTACACTGACCACAGGGTCGGGATTGTGTTGGCGTAACGATTGAAGGATACGATCAGTATACTACAGAACGGGGATCAGTGACTAGCAATAGGCAAGGACGAAAGCCACCTACAGCCTTTTGATTGGACATGGGAGGGATCGTATTGGCGGAACGATTGAAGGAAACGGGGACTTTATAAGAGTCTCACTTTGCAATCATATATCACACCTGCTGACATTGACACGATGAAGGAAGATTGCAGATCACAAAGACACCTTCGAAATGTACTCAGTCTCCGTTGCCTGCTACTTCAATGCGCCGAGGACGTCCTCCTAAAAAACCTCGCCTCACTAAATATGATAGCCAAAAAGAGGACATTCAGTACCTCCGACATCATGTTTACCGGGCCAATGATGCTGGTCGCATAATTGTGCAGTCAGGTTTCATGGCGGCCAACTTAGTCAATACGAACGAACCTCCACCTTCATCGGATATCGTGGACGAGGGCTTTCAGGACCCCCAGCCAAGTCTGTGGGACCCGTCAAATGATACACCCATGGATGACGGCGAGGATCAACCTACTGGGAAAAAACAATACCCAAGTGTATGTGGAGTTTATTATCAGTCGACACACCTGACAGTCCACAGATCCATCCACTCCTTCAGTGGATCCCCAAACGTTCCTCATTTCTTGACGAATTTATTCGCCTGGAAGGGCGTGGTGGCCAACAAGAGTCCTGTGGCTGCGGTAACAATGAAGTAGCTCGATACCGTTGTGAAGACTGTTTTGGGACACACCTGAGTTGTTTACCATGTGTCCTATCGTGTCACATGACTTTGCCTCTGCACAGGATTGAGGTACGAACATCACATTGTAATGACTGAATGTTAATGGGTTGGATAGGAATGGAACGGCGAGTATTTTGAACGTGTCACCCTCAATGCATTGGGTCTTCGAATTCAATTGGGCCACCCACCAGGAGTGCCTTGCTACAATCGCAAGCCTGCCACTGGCAATGACTTCGTTGTAATTCACGTGAACGGGGTTCACGTGATCAATCTGGACTTTTGCGGCTGTGAATCGGCCCAAACACACTACAAACAATTACTCCGGTGCCGGTGGTTCCCGGCTACCACCACTGAGCCCCGGACCGCTGCGACCTTTGCAGTTCTCAAGGCGTTTCACTTGCTTTCATTGGAATCGAAGGCATCGGCTTACGAATACTACAACAGCTTGGCCCGACTCACCGACAACACTGGCCTGAAGGATGCACGGGATAGATACTCAGCATTTCTGCGAATGAGTCGGGAATTCCGACACCTGAAGCAGCTGAAACGGGGGGGAAAGGGTCATGATCCGAAGGGCCTCGAGAGCATCAAACAAGGGGAGTGTGTCGTTAAGTGTCCAGCATGTCCTCATCCACGAATCAACTTACCGGATGATTGGGAGACAAAGCCACCCGCGCAAGGATGGATCTATGGACTTTTTGTCGCCATTGACGCCAATTTCCGGCTGAAGCGGAAAGCTATATCATCCGACGTTCACGATCCCAGTCTGAATGATGGATGGGCGTACTTTGTGGAGGAAAAGCCTTACAAGGACTACCTGGCCCAGCACGCCAAGGAACCACAAGAGGTAGGTACCTCGTCATAGGTCACAAGAACTAGTACTTTCTTGCTGACGTACCAAAACACACATAGCGAAGTACTTGTGTCAGCCATACTGCTGTCAATAGCGCTGACACGAAGCCCGGACGAGGACTCGCAGCCACTGGAGTGGGGACGATAGACTGCGCTCGGCATGAAATGAAGCTCCCCAATGGTGTCGGGGATATCCAATTCGGGGAACGGTGAGCGCATCTGGTTTGGGTAGTGGCATTATGTTGATCGTTCAGGTACATCAACATGGACTACATCGTGTTCTCAGCCATGGCGCATTTTGGGTTACGCATGTACAACTTTTCTTACGACATTGCATGCCAATGGCACAAGAAAATATGGAACCGGATGTCAAACTTACCTGGTCATCTCCAACTGAACCGTGCAGAGAAGAACGTGCGGTTTTTTGTACCCAAGTTCCACCTTAAGGCACATGTCCAGCACTGCCAAACGAGGTTCTCATTCAACTTCACGCGCTGGGTGGGTCGGACCGACGGAGAAGCTCCAGAACGTGGTTGGGCCAACTTTAACCGTGTGGCTTCCAGCACAAAAGAGATGGGTCCTGGCGCCCGCCGGGATCATCTAGATGACCACTTCGGTGATTCCAACTGGAAGAAAAGTATTGCAATGGGTATGTTGTGAAGTTTGATTGCTTGCTGGCACTTATTACGGACCACGGTCGACTCGTCAGGCCGAACTATGTCACGCAAGATGACTGAAGGGTTGCGATGGTCGGAACACCATCAGCAAGAACTTGAGGAACTGGAAGCGACCATCGAGCCATCAAAACTGCAGAAATGGCTCCACGACGTGGAGATTTGGGAAGACGATGAGACTGGGATGAAAATGAATCCATTCGAGGGTCAAACATTGCGTAAGTGTTCGCAGATTATTCACAATGTGGTCATTGAGTCAGGTCATGTAGCATTGACACTTTCAGCGGTGAGGTTGCGTCTCGCAGAGGAGGAAGCACGGGAACTACAAGATCACACTGACGTGTCGCTTCACACTGATATATCACCGTTTATTTTGATTTCACAAGGGATCGACATAGAGGACATGCAGTAGGTGTGCTTCATATGGTGGCCATCCATGCTCTAATTCCATCACTGAGACGGCGTCTGGTTACGGAAGTCGCTGAAGTTGGCCCCCATGCTACGGATCTACACAAGGCCAACATAACGGCTCGCCGCAATGCGCTTCAACGAAGAGTAGACTCGTGGGTGCAGGTACAACAACTTTATATGCCCTCAGCGGCTGCATTACGGGCCAGCGAGAACATTCTGAAGGAAGACACGGACATCAAACCGGAGCAGATGAAGCTTCACCTTCCATCAGAACTGCCTGCTGGGACTCCCTGTGAGCCGAGACTGCAGCGAATCGAATGGGAACTGCGTCATGCGCAGGCAAACGATGCCCTCGATGATGTACGACGGAGTATTCAGTTGTTTGCTCATCTTTCCATGTTTAAAGCCGTCAATGTACGAGGCCAGCGATCCAACACACGGGCCCGTGTGGCCCTCAACCTTGCTGTGAAGAAGAAACATCGCGCTAGAGCTAGGTACACAATCTCAAGGGAGAGATTGCAGGCGCTCGCTTCTTCACTGGGCATAGTCGGTTGGGACGCAGAGTTGCGTCCATTACACGATGCTGATATGAGGTATCTAACTGACATGTTGGATCATGAAACGGAGGGTAGAAGAGATTTGTCGTGGATTTGGAAGACGCCGGGGGTGGTGGGAAGTAATGACGACGACCTTCAGGAGAGTAAGTCTGTCCTTGATGTGTCAATTTAGCCTCAAATCAACTCTTTGATAGGTTTGCGGATTGAATGGTGCAAAGCTCGTGCCCGCATGGCTCGGTGGAAAGAGGAAGTCATACTCCTTAAAGAAGAGATGCGCAGGATAGAAGCTTTTTTTCTGTGGGAAAAGAATCATTGGTTGCAACGTGCGTCCGCACGCACGTTCGAAACAGAAGCTGAGCGCGAAGGTTGGGCGGCTTATGCTAAACGACAGGCTGCGTTACGCTCAGAGTTAGTGGTAGCGTTCAAATCATTGTGGCGGACGATTCCAGAGAGCGGGGAATTGCATCAGAAATGATATATCCAGATGAGTAATATATCAGTTGTTCTAGTTTTATCTGTTTCTTTTGTAATGTATCACCCGAGCGAAATTGTCATGATGATGTATCACTGGTATGTGTGTGCAGTAGATCGTGTTGATATATCAGTGGGCCTGTGGGATCGTAGCAATCGCATACTTACAAGGGTGATATATCACCGTATATCGTGTGCAGCAGTGCATACCGAGCATGTGTGATATATCAGGATACTAAGGGTGTTCCGGTACGGAACAGTGATATATCAGTGGGCCAATGCGATCATAGAAATAGTGTACTTACAAGGGTGATGTATCACTGTATATCGTGTGCAGTGGTGCATACCGAGCATGTATGATATATCAGGATGAGGGGGTTCCGGTACGGAACAGTGGGTGATATATCAGTGGGCCAATGTGATCGTAGTAGAAATACCGTACTTACAAGGGTGATATATCACCCTATATCGTGTGCAGCGTCACATACCGAGCATGTGTGATATATCAGGATGAGGGGGTTCTGGTACGGTCCGAACAGTGGGTGGGTGATATATCAGTGGGCCAATGCGATCATAGAAATAGTGTACTTACAAGGGTGATGTATCACTGTATATCGTGTGCAGCGGCGCATACCGAGCATGTGTGATATATCAGGATGAGGGGGTTCTGGTACGGTCCGAACAGTGGGTGGGTGATATATCAGTGGGCCAATGCGATCATAGAAATAGTGCACTTACAAGGGTGATGTATCACTGTATATCGTGTGCAGCGGCGCATACCGAGCATGTGTGATATATCACGATGAGGGCGTTCCGGTACGGAACAGTGGGTGATATATCAGTGGGCCAATGCGATCGTAGTAGAAATACCGTACTTACAAGGGTGATATATCGCCCTATATCGTGTGCAGCGTCACATACCGAGCATGTGTGATATATCACGATAAGGGTGTTCCGGTACGGAACAGTGGGTGCCAATATATAGGGTGATATATCAGGATAGTAATGGTGTTCCAGTACGGAACAGTGGGTGA
>JBBPOT010000225.1:0-13452 GCA_038091595.1 Leccinum subatratum | reverse complement strand
GTGGCACATCCTCGCGTATAAACGACAACGTTGCAATCGCGGTCATAGACGAGCCGACGTTCGTCGGAAAATCGACTGTTTTACTCCACTTCCTCCAGGCAAGGCTTGTTGCGCTTATCGAATCTCGTTCTCCCGACACTGGTACTAGTATATCAGGTCCGAGTCGTCAATACACATCGTACCCACCGTTTCCTGCACCGAAACTGACCTTTCTCATGGGTTTTGATACCATCGCCCGCCTTTTCTCTTCTAAATACTATCCCTCTGACCTGAATATGGTCCAGTTGCTACAAACGTTCCTATCTCAAGATCAAGAAGATTGTCGCATTGTCTGCGCATATAGGCAAAGCGCCGGCGCCAGCAAGGCGACGTTCCAGGAAACCCAGGACGAGTTTGATGTAGCACACCAATTCATAACAAGTGGTCGTATAGCATTTATCGACATTGGTGCTGAGGCCTGAGGAGCAAACTTACAGTTCCACCGACGTAAGAACGAAACTCGTGACAGGGGATGGGACATGGAAGCGGCTGTTCACAAATATGGTCGCCGACTACATCATCAACCAATGTCTCTATTCGCGTTGAGAGAGGAAGATGAAGTATGTATTTCGGTGCTATCGTGTACAGGTACTTATTACAGCGGTGCAGTCTGGAAATGATGAGTGTTACTAGGTACATACATGCATGCGGTCATTATGTTGAGACTTACGATGTGGATTGCGCAAAAGCGACGGCGACGGTCTGCGAAGAGTGTGAGTGGACGAACGCTTCTGCAATCTGCTGTTTGACGCACCTCGGAATGACTCAAAGAGATGTGAATACGCGTCATGCCTTTGCTTTGGGCAGCAGCCGCAGCATCATCGCCATGAAGGATGACAGTTGGTGCCCCAGCCTCGTCGGGAAGGATCTCGATGTCTTTCATTGCAGCGCCGGCGCCTTTCGATGTTACGCCCATTGACTTAAAGGTCGCTTCCTTCCCAACCCAACGCGCGGCGAACGAAGACGGAGGTGATGGTTGTGCACGGCAATAAATGACTTCGGCTTCAGTGAAGTTGCGTTCAATAAATGTCGGGTTCCACGATGGGATAGACGAGATCAATTCTGAATAGCGAAACAAAGATGATGAGATTCCCAAGGACGAGACGACGAAAGAACTGTCACCTTGATCAACGCCAAGGCCGACGACTGAATCGGTGGATGTGAAAGTTTCGGCAACAGTCTTCGCGTTGGCAGAGTCAAATGGCATGGCTTTGTCCAAGTTAGCGACATAGGAGTAGGTGCGTGTCTTCGGATCAAACGTCGCACGAGCCATAGGATTTATGAGGACAGTTTGCTCGAGCTCAGGGCTGTAGGGTGGTCCATCTTTGATTCTAACCAAGGAATTGGACGTCATCATCTCAGACATGACTTTGTAAGCACTTGTAGGACCCATAGACGGAGGGGTCCAGAGAAGCGAAGAGGTAATGAGGATGGACAATGACAGCAGTGCCACCAACTTGACCAAAGCCGAAAGAAGACTGCAGAATCGTGAATTCCAGGCAAACGGAAGGGCAATTATACCTACCATGACACCAGCACGGATTCCATCCGTATGGATGGACCTCGAAGGGAACATGAGGTAGTGATGAGCCTCGAATCTTGCATCAATGTTGCTTTGCGAGTGGAAAAGCTGAATCATGGATATATATGCTGACGAGAATGCATCAACGTACTCGCTGTTACGGTTCCCAGGTATAATGCCCGTATGAGACCCGCCATCTGCCATGCTGCTGATCTACCCTTCGAATGGCCAAGCAGACTCTTCTGAGCCATGACAGGAACAGCGTTACCATGAGTACGAGACATTGTAGCGAGAATGTTGTGCCATATATCGGTCTCGTTCTTCTCGTTGGCTCCGGTGCTCGTTCCGTGAATCGAGAGAACACCGATGTCGTCAGCGGTCAGACCCCAAACGGCAAGCGCACGACGCATGGGTCCAACTCGAGCGTCAGTCCCTTCAAGCATACCGTATGTCGCCAAAGCCTCTTTATCCTGGCGGCGGGCCTCCTTCTCGATATCAGCAATGCGAGACGCGAAGTAATCTTCGTCACAACTGCCATCCTTCGATTTTTGTTCCACAATTTCGTCACAGAGCTGTGCGTGTTCATGATCGAGCCATTCTGCGATTTGCTTGCGTCGGAACATAATCTGGCGGGACCGATGTCCAAGGTCGAGCGATGGGAGAGGATACTTAGACGGTAGTTCTTGGGCGACAGAGAGAGTGCCACGTCCAGGAGCGGGAATGGAACGCCCTGCTTTATCACTAAAATGAATGAATACATGGTTTGTAGATCATTGGTTCATAAACTTACGTTGATGTGGAGGTGAACGCTAGGATGCCACGGATTGGAGCGCCAAGTTCGATAGCAGTCTTTGCGTTCATGACAATATGAACACCAGTTCCTTAGGACTCCATAAACTAATCGACTGGATCAAGAAAAGCGTGCACTAGAATGAAGTGTTGACTTACCCCTGCGCGAGTTGTGGTAGCGGGTCGTGACATTTACGTGGGCTCACGGCCCATGGCCATCTCGGTCTCAGCATTGCTCATGGCCTTCATATTGCCAGCAAATCCAAAAGAGCCTTCCTCGCTAATGTGAAACCGCCAGCAATCATCACCTTTGCCTTGCCGGAAAGAATCGTATCGCATGCAATCTCGAGAGACTGAAGTGCAGTTGCGCTAGAAGAAGAATAAACTAAAGGAGAGAGGAAAAAGACTCTACCGCTCACCAAGCCCCAACAGGGATCTTCACGGGTCCACTCGAGGACATCAAAAGTAGGTTCACCCAACCGGCAACCGTGTTAACAAACCTAGACAACGGCGTGAGCGATTGAACCCGGTCTGAAGACTGGCTGCCAGTGTGCTCACGTCTCCTGGAGGATGTCGTTCTATACTTCCTTCTCTTCTCGGCGGTCTTTGAACATCTTGGCGAGCGACTCTATACCTCCCATACCACTCCTTATACAAGTTCCAACTTCGGAGGGGTGAAGGTGGTTGCACAGTTCGTAAGGGTCGATGATGCCAGACATGTTGAGGGCTTCTGCGGTGCACACCAACACCCAAAGACTGGCCCTGTCTGTCTGAACGACTATATCCGCTGGAATTCCGTATCTCCCAGCATCCCAACCAATCGGGATCTGTCCAGCAACTAAGCGGCTGAACCGGAATGCCTTGGGGACGAGGATGCGAGCGCCTTTCTTGAACTTGACAAACCATTGGTCACCCTCCGCGGTCCAGATGTCGCGCTTGTCACCATGCTCATACTTAAACTTTTCTGCTTCTGATCGAGCAACTTCAATCGGCTCCAAATCATGGATGAGTTCGATCTCTTGATTGAATGATTTTTTCTTGGGATCGTAACATTCAAGAGAGCTTACCGATCATGCGCACAGCCTACCAGCATGCTTCAAAATGTCTTTCTCGTAACCGCCGCGCACATTCTTGTCGTCGACAGGTTCCCCGGTCTTCGCGTCAACCCAAGCGTCAACCCAACTGACGTATAAAGAACCATCTTTGAGACGGCCATCCAAGTGCTTGATGAAGCCCATAATCCAAGCCATCTCAATGCAGCCTTCAAGGGTAAACTCCCCCCTCGCTTCCATCTCCCATCTCGTGCGCGAGCTTCCCCAGGGACCGACTTCAGCAAATCCAGTGATAACGATGACTTTTTCCAAGTCGATGATACCTCGAAGTTTGTTGAGCTCCTCAAGGGAACTTACAGGCTAAAGCGCAGGGAAGTCGAACTTGAAATTGGCGCGGGGAATGACATTGACGGTTGGCAGCACCCTTTCGCCTTCAACGCCGTTGATGGTCTTGAAGTCAAGAGCATTGTTCCTGGCAATGGCGCGTCGTAGCTCGCTCTTCTCATTTAAGCTTTGGCGAATGCGAGTCGTGATCTCAGCCAAGTCTGGTAGACGATCCATTCCACCATTCAGGTCGGCCCATATTGGTTCAACCTGTGTGATGCTGAAGAGGAGGGGATGCATAAGCCCAAGGATGTTGAATGCCATCTCCTTCGCTGAGAAGGTGCGAACGCCGTGACTCTCGAGCTCATGTGCAATTGTGGCATCCATCAACCCGGTGCCTCTTGTCCATCTACATATTCCAAGTGAGCATACAACGCGCTAAGACATCAATAGCAAATTTCTCACCCAATCACAGCCCCGGCTAAACACAGATATTCTCCCCAGCTCTCGGAGTTCCACCGTTGAAAGAGAGTTTCTAGCGAAATCTTTGACTCTGAATATAGACCGTCACTGCCAAACAGACCGTGATTGGGAGAAAGGGGAAGGATGACCTGGGTGGGCCGCGTGACAAACTGACGTGATGCTTTCTTCGTTTTCACAGCACCAAGAATTCGGAGAAGGTTGACCAACATGATCCGATGCGCCAGCTCGGACTTGTCGTCCAACCCGTCGATTTCTCGACCATTTTCTGGTATCGCGGCGAAAGGAAGGATGTAGTCAAGGTCTGGCATTCCCAGTGTGGCATATATGTAGTTGACAAGCGCCTCCACATCCTGCTTTGAGCCCTGATTGAAAGGGACGACAGTCAAAGCCGAACCCCGTGCTCCGCAGCTTTGGTATATAGATTGGTAATATTCGACAGTCAAGCGATTGTAGCGGGAAGTGGTGATGACGATGTGAGCACCACCGGCAAGCAGACCCTTGAGAATTTCGACACCAATGGAACTCTTCCCAACACCAGTAAGAAGGGTGTTCTTATCCTTGAATGTTGTACCTGACGTGGCTATTTCATGTGAGATGTCGAGGTATACGCCGGTCAGGTTGCTTGAATACTCCCAGTTGATCCTGACTTTGCGTCTGAGGTGGAGAAGTGGTACCTTATCGTCGGATACAGGAGTGACTGCGGAGACTTAGGGTCGAAGGAACTGAGACGATGAACGGCGGTTTCGCATACGCGTTCGGGTTTACTCGGGGCCTTTCCTGAGAGAACGCACAACACCTTCGTACAAGGCTTTGATGCGGTTCTTCTGGTCTTGGCTAATTCCAGATTGCGATTTGACGACAGTCCATAGCTTGAGAACGTCTTCTTAATGTTGACAGTGGAAATAGTATCGCCGCTAGCCATTTCTTCGACATATGCCTCCAACTTGCGGACGTTTTCTCGTACCACCTCAGTATAAATGATGTCGCCTTTTGCCGTGACCGTAGGGAAGGCTGTTTGGTGACCTTCTCGGACATCCGGTGGGCGACGGCGTAGTAATCTACCTTGCCCTTGTCCTCTGGGGCTTCTTCGTACTCGTTGGTTGGGCTGTCTTCTAATTCATACTCTAAGCCACCTTGTTCATTCTGTTGTGCCATGACGGCCCAAGCAAGGGAATCAAGACAAGTGTCGGTTTGTCGGATGAGATGGGTGATGTGAGTATCCTTTGCGGTATCGATGAGCTTCAAATATGCCTCTTCATCGTCGGTCTTGAGAGCCTTGAGACGCTCCTCGGAGGTGCGTTCGATACGTTTCTGCTCCTCCTTTTCTGTGTCAAAATGGAAGTTGAGAACGGCTTTTCCAAGACGAATGGCGTGATCCTGAGCCTGTCGGCAGGTGGAGATGACTTCCCTGCCATGCGAACAGATGACACCGAGCGGCTCGACATGCTTGCGTTTGGTGCCTCTCGCGGTCGACGCGTTCTCCACGTTTAGCTTATTCGGTCATGCATGCATCACGAAGGGTTGGTCTGCGTGCGCGACAGAAGTTGGCACGATTGAGAGGGAGGAGAGTTCCCTGGATGAGACGCTCGGCGACGAGAGCGCGCATTGAGCGCTGTTTCTCAAGCAAACGCAATGACTTGAGTTCGATCATTGCGCGAAGCTTTCCGCGTGCATTGGGAGCAGGATGGGAAGGAAGGGGCGCGCTGCTGTTGGCATCTAGAGGGTGCTCGTTTGCGGCACCTAAAATATCTTCTGCAAGAGAGTCAAACCCGCCGTCACCGATTATGGCATCCAAGCCTTCAAGTTCAGAGATACGTTGTGAAATGCGAGCCTCTATGAAGCAATCCCGTTCGTTGACGACCTGGTGGCATAAATGAGGGGATGAGAAGGCGTTGTAGACGTGTCGCGAACACGGTCGGATCGACATCGGCAGGACGAGTGAGACGGGTGAAAGGGAAGCGGAGGGCGTTGTCCTCGAGGAAGGGACCCTTTTCCAACTCTGTGGGGGATATGTTGGGAAGGATACGGTGGTGGTCTGTTCGTCCTGGACTCCGGGGCTGTTCGGGCGGGAGGGACAAGAGCGACGGCAGAAAAGGAGGGTTGATGGACTGCTGTAGATGCTCTGGGAAAGGAGAACCGCGAGAGATGAGCCTGAAAGTGATTATTTGAGCGCGGAGAGCGCTGATCTGATCCGGGGTGAACGAGACCAGGGTAGACGGTGTGAGAGGCGCAGCGGGCACCTCACCTGAGGTGAGGGAGGGGGAGACATACTGGTTCCCGGGTGCAGGGGGAACGACGGCTACGGCTGACTGGGATCCGTTGAAGGAGTGCTATTAAGTCTTCTAGCCTGGCATCATCGCAATGGCGGAACATTTGCGGACGCTCAGGACGCTAATGGGAGTGTCTTTCTCGCTGTGTACATCCGAGTCATTGGAGTGATCGTTCCGGTCGTGTTCGAGGTGAAGCCTGAGCGCTGAGCGTCAGTCCCCGACTCCCACGAAAGTGGGGGAGGGTTTTCACAGCAGAAACGTGCCGTTCTCTGCAAAGCGATTTGATTAACGTGGGAATTAATTACTTGATGGTACTGTACAGTCGTGATTTGAACTATATTTTCCTGATCTTTCGGTTTCGATATTGATATTCGTCTGCGAGCATTCAGAGTCCACTTCAACTGATCCTGTTTCTCACTGCTCGTATTGCTTGAACCATGTGGGTTGTCTCAAAAATTTCCCGTCTTGTTTCACCCGCTCACCCATTGTGCTCTGTTACGTAGTAAGGCACGTGCACAGGAACAGAACACAATGTTGTCTTTGGTCGCGCGTAAGGAAAGTGCCGTCGTCTTTCTTTCCTTCTGCCCTCACGCGCTTTGCACCTCAACGTGTCGGCGCCGCAGCCGTTCCTTTCTGTCTCTGTTTCACCCTCCCTCCACTCCCAAGCGGTGTCCATTCGGCCACCGCATCCGCCTCGACTCCCCGGGTTCTGGACCCCTGGAAGCTCTGGCGATAGCGCTACGAGACGGATGTTCCCACCCGCCCCGCAGCTTATCCTCAGCCCAGGTCGGCCCGGAGCCGGACAGCGCAGTGCGCTGCCGCCCACACTTCTCTCCCGTATCCTTCGCATCTATATCCCATCATCTCGGATAGCTGTAAAAAATTGTATACGACTACCGAGTAGTAAATACAAATTACTTTCTTTCCCATGAGCATGATCCCGAGCTCAGACCAAAGATGCAGGTTTGTCGATAAGGCCGTTTGCATCGTCCCTCGCGTCATCGAGGATCTCTGTTGCCCTCCAGATGGGCCCCATGACATCAAAGACTATCCTATCTTTTATGATCCATTGTATCTCCCAAACGAGAACCAAACGTATTTTGAAAATCCTCTATGATAACTTCTGCTTGTGGCTGAAACATGCACTAAAAACATTCTTCGGTTTGTCTCGAGTGTGAGATCGAGTTCTCGGGTTCTGTGATGTATGACGGATTAAGCATCTTTGTTAAGCATCCATTAGGACGAGCAGCGGACAAGCTGCACGTGACCCGAGAGAAATGATGCAGTATTCTCCTCGAGGAGAGCGAAGCCCCTCGAGGAGGCATCAGTCATCCATTTATCATGATTACCTAGCAATACAGTAGCATAGATATAAAAAGCCCAAGCAAAATAGGGGACAGAGGCAAGAGAGACACCCATTCGCTCTGTCCCCGCCTCACTCTCGTCTGAACCTCGCCAGACTCCTCATGCGACTCAGAATTCCCGCGCTCGAACGATTCGCTCAACGCTACTCGTATCTCAACAATCTTTATTTTTCACTATGCTACTGATGTCACTTTGATCAAGTCCGTTGCATACTCAAAGTTGCTGCCGCTTCATACATGCATTGCCGTTTATTGTGTGAGATTGCACAGGAACATGAGGTTTTTCATTCTCCTGGTAATATTCCTGATCGTTTGCTGACTTGAAAGTGTAGTGACTAGAGAGTGTTGTGTAATGTGAAAGTGTACCCAAGTGTACTCAAGGTGTGGAAGTATAGTTTGGAAGTGTATGGTGTACTGATGGGGCCTGTTTTCTTTAAGTTGGAAGGGGAGTGAAGCAATCTTTTTCTTTTAAAGTCCTGTTGTTTGGTTCTGTTTAAATCTTTTGGATTTGTTTGTTCTTGTTTCAAATCAACAGTGTGGAAGTGTAGTGTTTGTGTTAGCAGAGGAAGTGTAGTATGGAATTGTACTCAAGATATGGAAGTGTGTGGAAGTCACCCTAGCAGGCAAAAATAGTCAAGGTGTGGCAAGGAAAGTGTAGGTATGGAAGTATACTCAAGTTGTGCAAGTGTACTATGAAAGTGTGCAAGTGTGCAAGTGTAGTATGGAAGTATACTGATGAGTTTGAAAGTGGGGAAGTGTAGTGTGAAGTGTACAGAAGTGTAGAAGTGTAGTTTGGAAGTGTAGTGATCAAAGAGTTTGGCAGGGTAAGTGTAGTATGCTCAAGGTGTGGAAGTGTACTGTGAAAGTGTGCAAGTGTAGTATGGAAGTGTGGTGTGAAGTGTACTTTGAGCAAGGTGTGAATGTGTACTGTGAAAGTATACTCAAGGTGTGGAAGGAGGTATAGTTTGGAAGTGTAGTTATCAAAGGGTTTGACAGAGTAAGTGTAGAATGGAAGTGTACAGACAAGGATAGTGGTGGCAAGGAAAGTCAATCAAGGAAGTATAGTCAGAAATCAAGATGTGGAAGCATACTCATGGGGTGAAAGTGTAGTATAGCAGTGTTGTGACTAGAGAGTAAAGCAGAGGAACTGTAGTATGTAAGTGTACTTAAGATAGGGAAGCATAGTATCAAAAGTGTAGAAGTGTAGAAGTGTGTATGGCAGTATATTCAAGGTGTGTAGTTTGGAAGTGTAGTGGCCAAAGGGTTTGGCAGGGACAGTAGAGTATGGAAGTGCACTGTTAGTTTGGAAGTGTACTCAGGACATTATGGTACTCAAGGTGTGGAAGTGTACTGTGAAATGTGAAAACATAGTCAAGGTGTGGAAGTGTAGTCACTTTGGCAGGAAGGAATAGTGGTGGCAAGTAAAGTCTAACTAAGAGTAACTAGTGGAAAGTAAAGTCAATCAGATGTGGAAATGTAGTGTGGAAAGTCCTGTACTTAAGGTATGGAAGTGTAGTATGGAAGTATACTCAAGATGTGTGTACAAGTGTGTACAAGTCATAGAAGTGTAGTAACCAGAGAGTTTAGCAGAGGAAGTAGTATGCAAGTGTAAGTATACTCAAGGTGTGGAAGTGTAGTCACTCTAGCAGGCAAGAATATTGGTGGCAAGTAAAGTCAACCAAGGAAGTGTAGCATAGAAGTGTAGTGACCAGAGAGTTTAGCAGGAACTGTAGTATGCAAGTATACTCAAAATGTGGAAGCAGAGTATAGTATGGAACTGAACTGATGGGGTGGATATATAGTATCAAAGTGTGAAAGTGTAGTGTGGAAGTGTAGTTTGAAAGTATAGTGATCAAAGAGTTTGGCAGGGAAAAGTGTAGTATGGAAGTGTATTCAAGGTGTAGAAGTATAGTTTGGAAGTGTAGTGATCAAAGAGTTTGGCAGGGAAAAATGTAGTATGCAAGTAGTATTTAAAGGTCCGGTCCGATCCGGTTTTTTGATTTTTTTTAGCAAGCAACTGAACTGAACCGGTTGCATGGCACGCCAGACTGGACTGGAACTGATGGCGGGCAAGCAAAGCGAGTTGGGAGGGGAGCAAAGCGACCTGTTTTCTTTTAAAGTCTTTTCAAAAGTCTATTTTTGATTTAAAGTCTTTTGTTTGTGCTTGTTGTGTTTTCTTGTTCTTGTTTGCTTAGGGTGGAAGTGTACAAGCATAGTGGGTAGTGTAGTAGGTAGTGTAGTGTAGAAGTGTAGTGTGGAAGTGTGGTAAGGTAAAGAAATAAGATGTGGAAGTGGATTGTTACTCAAGTGTGGAAGTGTACATGTGGAAGTGTAGTATGGTCCAAAGTGTACTCAAGGTTGTGGAAGTGTACATGTGGAAGTGTAAAGTATACTCAAGGTTGTAGAAGTTATACCAGGTGGGAAATGTTGTATTGGAAGTGTAGTAGTGTGGAAGTGTACTATGGAAATTTGGTGGAAGTTTAGTTTGGAAGTGTAGTGACCAGAGGAACTGTAGTTAAAGGTGGGTGTGGTGGTCCATATTGGTCCAAAGTTTAGTCAAGGTTGTGGAAGTGTAGTATGGTCTATTGGAAGTATATTTAAATGTAGTTTTAGAAGTATACAGTAGGTGTAGTGGTCCATATTGGAAGTGTAGTTGTGGAAGTATATATACAAGATGTGGAAGTGTAGTTTGAATTAGAAGGGTACTTCCAGGTAGGAAATATTGTATCAATATGTGGAAGTGTAGTAGTAACTCAAGGGGTGGAAGTATACTCAAGGGGTGGACATATACATGAAGGAGTGAGGTAAAGTGGCAATGGTTGAGCAAAGCAACCTTGTGGCTATTTATCCTTTGTTGTTGTGTTTGGACAATTGTTTTAAAGTCTTATTCTTGTGTTTTCTTTAAAATCTTTTCCAAAGTCTATTTGTTCCTGAAGGCGACCTAGGACACTATACAGCGTCTGGCACACCAATCACTAAATACAAGTGAAGAGTAGACTAGTTGTTGTCAGAGGGAATCCAACAAGAACAAGACTAGCTTGTTCTGTTGGCTGTATTTACATTTTTATAGTACTTACACACACATGGTCCGTGCTAGGGAGGCTATACTACAATGCGACTAGAGCGTGTATCAACACAGCCAGGTATGATTACTATCAAAGGATATATTAGACCTGGGTCAGACTACCTCCAAATATTTCAAAAACATTAGATTCTCACTGAAAAGATGGTATTCTGATCCAAATAAATAAACAAATCAACCATATTACCAAGGTCATGCAAACCCACCATTGGCGGATATGCGTGGAATAGCTATCACACAGATCCACTCACACTCAAATTATTTTGATTATATCATTACATCTTTTATCACCATGTCATTCATGTTTTCAAGTTATATATAATTATGGTGAAATTATGCAAATGCGCCATAAGTGGGTTTGCGTGACCTTGGTAATATGGTTGATTTGAGCCATGGATCATTTAATTTGGTACAGATACCATTGATATATTCATATTTTTGAGTTATATGTTAATTACACAGAATCATTGTGAGGCATGAATATAATGTAAAACATGGAAATCATGCAAATGTGCCATAAGCGGGTTTGCGCAGAATTAGTATGGCTTTCATTTGAGCCATGGATCATGTGATTTGGTACATATACCATTGAGATATTCATGTTTTTGAGTTATTTGTTAATTGCATAGAATCATTTTGAACATAATATGAAACACAGGAATCACGCAAATGCGCCCTAAGCAGGTTTGCACAGAATTAGTATGGCTGTCATTTAAGCCATGGATCATGTGATTTGGTACAAATACCATTGAGATATTCATGAAATGATAAAACAGCCACAATGATTAATCAGAGGACATGGTGTAGTGATAGTGAATGCACTAAAAAGTGTAGCCAAAATGGCCCAACCAAGTTTAGTGACAAGTGTAGCTGACTACCAACAAGAGTGTACTACCAAGTGTAGTGGACTACCAAAAAGTGTAGTAAAGTGTACTATAAAAGTGTAGAAAAAGTGTAGCTAAAAGTGTAGTAAAGTATACTCAGAAAGTGGAATGTAAAGTGTGGTGATCTACCAAAAAAGTCTAGTCAACAGTCTATCAAAGTTTACCAAAAAGTGTAGTCAAAAGTAGTCAAAAGTAGTGGACTCCAAACAAGTTCAGGTACTAGTAAAAATACTACCATATGATGATAATTATAGTAATACCAAAGTACATGTTAGTAGAAGCAGGAACTGTTAGACTGTTTTTCATTTGTCACATAGTGTGATAGTAGACATGGCATATTACTAGTTGTTGGGTATTTCATTACACTATTTTGGTAGACTTTGGTAGACTATTGACTAGACTTTTTTGGTAGTTCACTAGACTTTACACTCCACTTTTTTAGTACACTTTATTACACTTTTGGCTTCACTTTTTCTACACTTTACCAGTACACTTTACTACACTTTTTGTGGTAGTCCACTACACTTTTTTGGTACACTTTTTGGTAGTTTATTACACTTTTGACTACACTTTTTGGGTACACTATTTGGTAGTTCACTATACTTTACACTCCAATTTTTGAGTACACTTTACTACACTTTTGACTACACTTTTTCTACACTTTTTTCTACACTCTGCCAGTACACTTTACTAAACTTTTTTGGTACACTTTTTGGTAGTTCACTACACTTTTGACTACACTTTTTTGTGCTATACTTTGTTAGTCAAAAATGTGCCACACTTAGATCATGTAACTTCTTATTAACACTCATTCATCATGAGACTTATAAATACCTATTGATGTATAAACACTAAATATTATGTTGTAAGATATATATTACAAGTGGATCCTTTTGGATGGGCCAGGGTAGCCTTTTGAAAGGGAACCTGCATGGTTTTTCGTGAGTCGTAGGAGTTTCTGGGTGATCGTCCATCGATTAGGGTATCCATTCACATGCTGCTCAAACCCCATCACGTAGATCAATTGGAACCATGGGTGAAGAATCTCATCGCTTTCATCTTAGATAGGATGTCTCAAGCATGAGAATGAATCCATTTCTGGAGTCTGAGCCATTCGGCTGCACTAGTACTGTTCGAAACAACATGGACCCCCTTGCTGCTGGTATTATTGCCTTCCGGAGTGATACGGATACGCCTAAGCGACAAGAGAACAGCAACACTGTTCCAGGACACTATGCATCACCATGTATTGGATTCTGAGGCAGGTGGTCCCCCTGAATGTTCCCACTGTTGCTATTTGGCCTGCGGGAAGTCGTACACGCGACAGGATGCATTGAAGTGGCACCTGAAGAGCAAGGCATCCGAGTCATGCAAGAAGGTGCACGCTGCGAAACAGCTTGAAAGCAAACAATGAAGCAGTGGAAGAAGGACTGGTGGAAGTGAACTACTATGAGGCGGTGTAAAAAGGTCGTGGTGATCATCCTTTTCTTGGTAAGGAAATGGCATGCTCCTTCTCCCTCCATCCCTTCCATCGTTCGGCGTGCTCATTCATCTGGCAGCGACCAGGATAGTCACATCAAGGAAGTCTGGTTTGCCGGTAGCCATTCGGACGTGTGGGTACCACTCCTTGAACTGCATTCGTC
>JBBPOT010000224.1:0-13480 GCA_038091595.1 Leccinum subatratum | reverse complement strand
TGATAGGTGTGTGCGGTGGCGCTGGGCCAGTCCGAGAAGGAATATCGGCGGTGAATTCGGAATTCGCTATGCGCTCATCAGTGGTCATGGTGTCGAAGTCCAGATGAGATAGCTTACTACATTGTTTTGCCTTTGGCCGCTTGGATATTTGATTATCTGTTGCATCAAACAGTGAACGGCGTTTGAGTCGGGATTGAGTATGTATAGCCGCAGAATCTCGGTGATAATGGAAACAGCTTTGGCGATGACGGTTGAGAGCACCACTTGAGTTGAACGTCCGCACGCATGAAAGGGCACCACATTGGAAACGGCCATCCATAAGCAAGAAAAAGAGTAAAAGGAGTTCAATCGAAGGGATGATGTACATGCTGCATAGAGAAAAGCGCAGATATGGTGCAGCAAAAAAAACCCCTTCAGTCTGAGGGAAATTGGAATCAAGTTCGGTTTCGAGGACGGTCACGTGCCAGGCTGCCCAGGCACAAAACAGTCAATAAGCTCAAGGTTTGCACTCGATTCCTGTACAGCCTGTAAATTGGAGCCAAAAGGAACATCGAATCGTATGATTCCATTTGAAATTACTAGATGGTCCAGGCTAACTATAAGTACTTAGATATCACGGGACACATTGTCAAGATAGGGTTGAACGTTGAGTCTCCGGGCATCATTTCATCCATTCAATGGAGTGCATCGGCTCCGGACAGGCGCAAGAACCTCACCCTGATCCCTTTTCGGGTTTTATTTACACCGCTCGAGCTGAAGCTCAGACTCCGTGATAGGCTGACCTGGATCCGTGCAAACGGAATTACTGGGTGAAGTAAGGTTTGGGTGCAAAGATGGAAGTATACAGCTTCTCAAGATGAATCCAGCTTACTGGTGGGTGCTTGTGTGGCTCCATAAGTACATAACATTGGGCCCAGCGGCTAGACTACATAGACTATGGCCTGTCCAAGTCTCTGTTATCTCCGATCTGGCTGCCGCGTTCAACAGGGTTGAACGTTTAGGTCACATCCACATCATAGTATGATCCGAGTCACCGCCCCCTGCACAATTGGGTCAATTCTTAGTGGATCTCGACGGAGGCTCAGAAGTCCTTCTTAACACACTGGTGCTTAAGTCTTGGATGCACCAATCAATTTACCATGTCCCGCCGCAATGATTCTGAGGAACTTCAACCGGATGAAGAAAATAAGGACTCGCACTGTGATTCACCTATTTCCGGACGTTACTCTTCCGGGTCCGAGTCTACTCACAGCTCACGATCATCATCGTTCAATGCGAGCGCAGCAGAGATTCTCTTCGGACTTTTTCGAGAGGACGCCCGGGCCATCGCACCCAGCAGTTACTATGATGAAGACAATCCCATTGTGCGACAAGAACTCTTGTCTCAGGATGCACGAGACCCCGACTCCTGGGTCAGAACATTGTTAGCGACTCGGAAACAGGAGCTCTGGAAGCATGATACTACTACACTTGCGGTAAGAATTGACTAGTACATGTTTATCATCTCCTTCCGAATCACGAAAATGGGGAGGTCATGATATTTCCAGAAGAAACTTGCAAACTTATATAAATTAGTTAGTATAAGATATATAATTGAATTGGGTTGCAACTCATTATCTTTTTGACTCAAAGATGCCTATTGGTTGGTAAAGTTCCATCAGACTGACCACTACTTGATTAGTGAATGATAGAGGTCTACCATAATTATTTCTAACAGATAAAGCAGTACAGGCAATGAGTGTGTTGGCATGCATCTATCAGTGGCTGTCTAGCACTATAATTTGACCATCATATCTACAGATCATTCAATATCAATGTAATAATTGTATGTGTTGGATAATGTTGCTGGAAGACAGATGTGATATGATATGATTATTGTCATAGCACTCCTATTATGTGACTGGGCTGCAAGAGGTTATCTTTCCACCATAAAAATGTGAAAACCTTATAATACTGGCAATTGCATCTATTAGTGGCTGTCTAGCATTATCATGTGGCCACCATATTTGCAAATCATTCAATTTCAATGTAATAATGGTATGTGTCAGATAATATAGCTGGAAGACAGATGTGATATGATATGATTATTGTCATAGCACTCCTATTATGTGACTGGGCTGCAAGAGGTTATCTTTCCACCATAAAAATGTGAAGACCTTATAATAGTGGCTGTCTAGCATTATCATGTGGCCACCATATCTGCAAATCATTCAATTTCAATGTAATAATGGTATGTGTCAGATAATTATAGCTGGTTATCTTTCCACCATTAGAATATCAACACCCTATACAATGGCTGTCTAGCATTATTATTTGATCACCATATCTACAAATCATTCGAAATCAATGTAATAATGGTATGTGTCGGATAATATAGCTGGAAGGCAGATGTGATGTAATTTGATTATTGTCATAGCACCCCTATTATGTGACTGGGCTGCAAGAGGTTATTTTTCCACCATAAGAATATCAACACCCTATAATTGAACTTATCAATGGCTGTCTAGCATTATCATTTGACCATCATATCTACAAATCAGTGAATATCCATGCAATAATGGTATGTGCTAATCAGTAATCCTGGAAGTGGAAGTAGCTGTACATAACTGCACAGCACCAGGAAATGAGTTTGCCTTATTCAAGACAGGTCACAGTCATTCTATAGAAAATTTATATCTTTTGTAACTACATAGTACTACATTATACAGAAATATACTACTCTACAGTACATGGCCCATCACAAAAATGGGGAGGGTCATGATATTTCCAGAAGAAACTTCTTGCAAACTTATATGAATAACTTTACTTTGCATGAGATAAACAATTGAAATAGATTACAATCTGCATCCAAGAATGCCTATTAGTTGGCAAATATGTATCTACCTGCCTATAACTTGATTAGAGAATGCCAGAAGCCTACCATAATTGCATCTGGCAGACCAAGTATTACCCAAATGGCATAATGTAACTGTGGTACAGGTACACAGCACCATTTATTTCCCCTCTTCTCAGTTCAATGTGATTGCACAATACATACATCATCAGTCACATTATTCATTGCCAGTGGACTACTATTTGCTTATACAGTATGTTATCTACACTGTATAATTACAGTGCACGAGGCAGATTAAAGCACCGTGACAGGCTCGGGCCCTTTCAAGCAGGTGTTCACTTGCTTGCGTACACGGAAACAGTCACGGTGAGATCAGTGGTGGGTGAGATCAGTGGTGTTCAAGTTGTGGACATTTCAGGTTGCACGGGTAAGTGACTGCTGTTTGGCATGGAATTACAGCAACCGTGGTCCGTCACCGTTCTTCAAGTTACGTAGGGACGCGGATTTCCGTTATGTAGGTCACCGGTGGTGACTATTCATGTACACGGAATAGGAGGCAACCATTCATCATGCACGGGCAAACCAGTTGCAAACGTGGGGGCAATCACGGATTGATTGGTCGGACAAAGAACAAAGGGCGACAGCGATCTTCGTAATCTGCTCGTGATATTCAGTGCACAGAAGCAAATTAAAAATAAATAAATAAAAAGGAAAACCTCCATTTATATACTTGCATAGGGAATCGGGCTGACCATTTACACCACGACTTGGCGAGCGCGTACTAGCAGGGGCGCTCGTTTACGCAGGGACGGCCCGGGGGTGCAGCGAGCTCCCGTGCAGAGTAGGTAACCGGAGCGCTCGTGCACAGGCCGTTTGCAGGTGGGTACCGTGACCATGGCACAACCGTTTTCGCACACGTGGGGGGCCCGCTAATCATTTGCGTAAGAACAAGGCCGTTTATGCATGGGTAGGGCATTTGCCGCCATGCAGTGGGGCGACCGTTTACATGGGAGGGAGGGTCACCATGTGCATGTGCGTGCGGCGCATGCACTCGTTGACTCACTAGGCGCACAGGGTATGTCGTTGGTGAACGTGTGGTGTCCGGTGATGGACTTGGCTCAGATTGGGCTTCTATTTGAGTCACGGTGTGTTCGCCGCCCTCGTTGGAACAGCCCTCTGGTGTCGCTGGCCAAGGCGGAACCCGATCTATCCGTCACTCATCCGGACTCGGGCGCGGTTTGCAAAAAGCTGCGCAAATGCGATCACCTCTATCGAGGGGATCGGGGGAGCAATAGCTCCTGTCGTCGCACTTGCACGACTGGTACCCGGGCGCAAACACGTTCGCGAGCACGATCTAGGTCTCCGTCTAGTTGGACAGACTGACACCATCAGCAGTTACCCAAGTAGAGATACACCGCGCATACCGCCGAAACCGGCATTCATCATCGACTGTTATTACACGACTGTCGGTTCAACCAGTAAGTTATACAAATAATAATAACTTGCCAGCTCCGATTTGGGAACGAGTGGAAGGAGACTCCCACTGAGCAACACGAGCGAATGGATCTCTTAGTTATTGTGCCTTGGTGGCTCGACTAAAAATCAAGGGCCTAGCAAGTGAGTCACTACAGCGCCAACGACCAATTGTGACACGCGCGACGCACCTGGTGATTCGCCAACGCGTGCTTTGTACCCAGTAGAGCGAGCATGGCCACGACCTGCTGCAGCGCCGGCATAAATAACTGATGATACCGCTTGATCACATGATAAAGACGAACTTTGGTCTACGAGCGCGTGAAGCAGACCGGAGCCATCAACGATAACAAAAACATCCATAAAGGACTAGCAAGATCGGGAAGATCTGCTCCTCCAACCTACCGCTGTGCACCCGATCGCGCCTGCGCCGGTCACATTGGCCTCGTACACATACAACGGATTCAAGCCGTCTGCGTGTCTGTCAGTCCACACACACGATCAGATTTGAAACGGCTCGACACACCCGGACTAAGCTTCAACAACCCCCTCACGGACTTCGTCAAGAAGGCAGCCATACCGCACCAACAGCGATACAAACGCGCCAGCGAATCGAGCAACATGATCGCCACCGTCTTCCACGCCACCATCCCGTCAATCGCATCCCGCGATATCGTACCTTAGATGGGAGCTCGTGCTCAAAACCTTCGATGGCGTCAACAATGTAGGGGAGGATGGTAGACTGGAGGGTGGGAAGAGTTTGTGAGCAGCCGGGTGAGCACTTCAAATCCGGTATGAATGAACAACGGGACGACGGTCTCTCGCTTTAATGCGTCTTCGCTTCCGCGGACGAGGTTCGCGATTTCCCACCCGGCCAGGGCACGCTCGACAACTTACTTGAGGCACAGATTGTTCCTTCTCCAACTAATTGTCCACCGTAAATCTAGCCTAGGCCGATACCAGGTAGGCGGTAGGTCGGAATACTGTTGAGCGACGGTGTCCGCCAACAGACTCCGAGATAAAATCTTCTTTGGCGTGTGCAGCACCGTAGCGAGCAGGTTCAAGACCGAATGTCGGCGGGATACAGCTTGTAGACAGCCTCTGCTTCATCCAACTCGACTTCCAGACATGTGGCAAGACGGCATTTGCGCCCCTCAACTCTGTCCATCAGCACCCACTGACATACGTCTTTGCATAGATCAACGCCAGCGACACCCACCCCAGGATCGCCAAACACGGCGAGAAGCATCAAATATGATGCCCATTAGTTCCAGAGGGATACCGAGGGGAATGAGTGAAATCAATGTTGGAATGGCGCGAAATTGGGTGTTTGAGGCGCGAGATGCACTACGACGGAACTCGTGGTCACGTGGACAGGAGGCGGAGAAGGCTTGAGCAACAAGATGTGTTGTGGAGGCTGCTGAGTAGGTGGAAGGGGAGGCTGTGAGGCGAGAAGCGAGAAGCGAACCAAATCTACCAAACGACGCGGCAATATTGCTGAGAAGGTGTTGCTTTGTGCGTTGGTTCGGAATGGGAGAAGACTCGATAACGGCAAGGATCGTACACCACGATACCGATGGGGTGGTGTTGTACGAACCGGCGGTGTTCGGTAGACTGCTGCCTGGAACTACCTCCCCACCAACCTCGAGCGAGAAAGTTGTACGCGAGCTCGCTGCACTGTTGACCCTTTGCGAGGCCATGAAGCATGTCGTACAAGGCTCGAAGTCGTCATGTTCCCATCATGGACTTGAGTGGATCACACGGCCTATTGCAAGAACGAGGACAGTTACTAGATACTTCCGTGGTCTCCATGTAGGATAGTCATCTCAACTCGCAGAGCGGCGTTGCACTGAAGGGCGCGTTCGGGACGTGTAGAAGATGCCGATGAGTGAGTATGACATGGATGTCGTTGCGTGGTGCGGGTTGACCTTCGCTTTCGCCGCTGACAGAAGCAGCGGACCTAAGCATCCTCGACCAGTCCGTCCGGAACAAGGAAAGCTTGAAGTTGATGTGTGGGTGCATTCCTGGCTGAAGGAGAGGCGGCGAGGTAAGAAAACGTGTCTTCCTGAACGGCGTTCCGTATCTGTGTCGCGCTCGATATGTTCGACCGCTGATTGATTGCAACCAGTGCGTTTTCCCTCGGAACGAGATCTGGAAGGGATTGGAACATTCAAACCGCGTCCTGGGTAAGAAACGAAAACGAAAGCGCGAGCGCGCCGTCTTGGTTCTGCAACGAAAGAGTCGCGGTGTCTAGTCTCGGTCATGGAAAGCTTGCAGCGTCCACTTTAAGGTCACGATCGCCTTTAGGCCAGGTTCTTTCTGTCTGTGGTCGGAGCGAGCTGACGCTTCCGGTATGCTTGACCTGCAGCCAAACTATCGAATTATGCACGTCGCTTGGGGCAAAGCATCCGGGACGGGCGATCTGGTAGCAGACCAAGCCGAGATACGACGCTCGTACGCCAGGGAGTGGTAGTGGGCGTTGAGAACGTCGTAGCCAAAAGACGGTGATGCACCTAGAGGGGAGTGTCAGTAATGAATACCACCGAAAAAACGGACTGACGGACTCGCGTGGCAGGGGGCGAACGGTGTTTGTCTGTGCCCCTTGTCTGGCTGTTTGTGCCTGCGCCACTGCAACACCGAGGGACTCGACCTGCTGGAATACGCGAGAGGCGAGGAAGGCGTCCGCACCCGCAGACTTTTGGCCAGGTACGAGCTCCTCCTTAACAAAGGCCTCGAGGCGAAGGTAGAGCCTAGGCACGTCGGGAATTAGCACCAGTTCGGCCGCGTCCAAGAGGTACCGAAATCTACAAAATGGCGGCGTCGCTGGTGAAACTTGATGACGGATGCCTCGATAGAGTCGACGGGTCCTATGTTTGAGTTGTCTGACAAGACGCCATGGAGCATGGCCACAACGTATTTTTCTGAGCATTGGAGCTGCAGAGAGAGGGATGCTGCCTGACGTCGTTGACGGCGAGAGACCTTCCATCTATCAATATATTTCCTGCACGCGTGTCAGCAAGACGTTGTGCAAGAGGTACTAGAACACGCACTACCGGACTGTAGTCTACGCTGTTCGTGCGGTGCTGATTTTCCGACATCCAAAATGTTTCTGAGACTGTTCTTGTGGAGGATTAGGTGGCAGCGAGGAATATCTGAGGGCGGTGGATCATCGAGTCGGATTATTCGAGCGTGGGAATCGGACATTGATATCTGCAACGATGACTCGGACTCGATGATAGAGTTTCCGAGTCGTACAGAGATTATGAGGGATTGCCGTATGCAACATGTGTAACCTTTCTGTCTGGCCTTGAGCCCGGCCGCAGTGCAAAGAAGTCGAGCGAGCGCATTCGATCACCTACATCACAGTCACATTGTTACTAAGAATAGAACTACCGGAATCATTCAACGAGTACTATGGACGACAGTGTTGCAGCGAGCTCCGCACCACGAGCTCGCAAATGAGCAACCAATTGTAAGAAAAGCGTACCCTCAACGCCCCCCCCGGCACGCAACTGCTGCATCCGTACAAGCGCATCCTCGTAGGTTTTACCGAAAACGTCCGCTTCGAAGGTCACCACCCGTCCTTTTGTGAGATTGGTCATCGCCCACTGAAGAATCGCCGCACAATATGCGAGCATCCTATCGAGACCGACATCATCATTGGCTAGATAACGGAAGAGCGGTCGCTTCCTGGTTGGCTGGTACCATAAAGCGAGTAAGAATGTCGTGACAAGCGCAGGATGCCCAAAAGGCATCCTCGCAGACTGATTGGGACCCTGTAAATGACGGCGGTTGATTAGCTGACAATTCAGAGTGTTCGCGAACTTACTGATTGCTCGCGATCTGTAAATCGCCAGTTTTGCAGTAGATCACTTATGATTGGGGTCCACTCGGCTGCAAGGTCAACACGAGTTTCCAGAGGAAGAAATAAGCCGTAGTGACAATGCACCACAGTGCTGGCAACCCGTTTGAAAACGTAACTGAGATCATGTAGGGTGTGTTTAGCCGTGCTCCGTAGCTTGTCTTTATAGGTCTTCTTCCACGCATCTGGATTGTCAATTGCTTAGCTAGTATCATTAGAGATAAATGATATGACATACCTATATCGGACCCACCGTGACGCACGGCCATACCAGCAACAAGATCTTCTAGCCAATCTTTATCAGCTTCTTGGTCCCGTAAAGGCCTTTCACTACAGAAATATTGGAATACTAGTTCATTGCACTCGTACTTCAGTGCAGCCAGATCAGCGGGCGGCCCTGATATGGGGGTATGTGGGCCTGATGTCGGCGCATTTGGGCCTGATGTCGGCACATCTGGGCCTGATGTCGGCGCATCTGGGCCTGATGTCGGCGCATCTGGGCCTGATGTCGGCGCATCTGGGCCTGATGTCGGCGCATCTGGGCCTGATAACGAGGCACGTGGACCTGATGTCGGCGCATCTGGGCCTGATAACGAGGCACGTGGACCTAATGTCGGCGCATCTGGGCCCGGGTTAGCCACATCCTCAGTCTCAACGTAGGATTGTGGGGCTGGCTCGGAGGGTGTGCCTATTGCTTGCAGTGCCGGCTAAAGTATGTTAGTATAGGATGATTAAATAGCCAAAAATAACGTACGTCTAAGCCCGGGATCGACTCGAACTGCACTGGCATGTCTCGTGTCAACTCTCCGAAGTGTTCAAGGTGTTCAAGGTGTGACATATACGGCTACAGTATGTTAGTATAGGAGGATCAGTGAACAAACGAATTTGACTTACGTCCAGGCCTGGAATCAACTGCGGCATCTCTCGTGTCAATTCTCCAAAAGGTTCAAGGGGGTGTAAGCGATGGGTTATATAGTCATTCATAGACGTTGATGGGCCGGAGTCGAAATACACTTGTTGCGGCGTGTTGCCCCAGAACGTCCGGGGGTGCCGATCTTCATTTATCAACCTTTCAATCGAAGGGTCGAAGACTGGGCCGAGGTCAAGGGGAGTGTTGGCGGTGTGAGGTTGAAATAGAGAGGGAGCCGCATAGTCGGCGTGGATACCATAGGGAATTCCGGTGGCGTTGGGAGCGTAAACGATGGGTTGATGGAGATTCGCAGTGGGGGGAGCAGTGGTGAAGTTGGCTTCGTGAGAATGAATAGCGGGTTCGTAAAGATGCTGATAGCCTATCGAGGGAATTGTTGGGGGGGCGCTGGGATCGCCGTTGTTATCGTCGCGGTCAGGCAATGGGCCTCCCTGCCAGTGTGACGGGGATGCACCATCCGATGATGGTCGTAGATACGGATGGACACGATACTGGGGCTGAAAGTCAGTGACTGATTCGAACCACGAAGATTAATACTTGCTTGAGTTTGTCCCGAGGATTTTGGGCCTCGACCTTGGGATCTTGAAGCCATCTTTTAGAGGAAATGAGAACTGACAGTTAACAAAGAGGAACGGGAACTGGGTATCGTCAGTTCTCATTCCTCTCTGGGGGTGTCCGCGTTCTTACTACTATATAAGCAACCGATCCCGGTCAGAACAGAGAAACGTTGCGGTAAGGTCTCAGAGGGGACGCTCACATGATTCATTGTCGCACGTAGTCAGGTACCGACAAAGTATGGACCCCAGAAACCACGAAAAAAAAAAAAAAAAACATAGCAGAATCGATAAGGGGTAGATAAGAACGTCTATTCAAAGTGTTTAAGATATTATTTATTAACTCGAACGATGGCGGTGCCTGTTACGATGAAGGTAGGACGCTGAAGCTCGCTACGTAGTTGAACAGTAGGACCGCGATGGACTCGTGAATAGACACCATGCACTGGCACGCAAACCGGATGATGCTAAGCAAGAAAGACTCAGCCATGACAAGATTACCAGCACGAGGGCACGGAGCGCATCACGCGACGACGAGAGACCCACTGGCAACTTGAAGTTTCGACAGATCACGACGCGCGTCATCCAGACGCACCCACGGAGCTGCCGAACCGGAGAGCGAACGGGCGAAGCACACATCAAGACGACGGTCGGGCGAGCTGGGAGAGTGATGAACCAGATGGCGTGAATGGCGAAACAGGTTTACTAGAGAAACCCAGCGAACCTTCTGACAAGGCGTGCGGTGCGTGTACAATAAACGGCGAGGTACAAGTCGACACGGGCGTCGTAGAGGGCGAAACAGGTGGTGAAGTTGTCGGACAGAACCTATGATGTGGGAGTGCGGATGCAGAGGACAAATGTGGGCTCGGAAGAACGCGCAGAGACGCGCAGGTCGATGTGGAGAAGTTAGAACACAAGGACGTGTCGGAATGACTGGAGGATGCGAGTGCGGGGATCGCGATCGACTGCGCCAGACGAAGAAACCGGTCAGTGTACCTCACGGGTCAACGACGATATACCTAGATCACCTCGTGAATCAGCATTACAACCCGATCAACCCACGAAACGAGGAGAAGAATCCCCGCACGTCGAGCTCGAGCGGCAGCTAGTGCTCATGCGAATCGTCAGCACAAACACCACCAGGCACTGTGGCGAATGTTCCTAGGTTATCCACACCACCTCCAACGACCCTAATTGTTGTATAGACCTCTTGAACCTATCACGGCGACGAGGATGAACCAAATCGCAGCCTAAAAGAGTAAGCCTAAGAAGACATACATACCAAGTCGTACAGTCATGTCGTCAAGCTTCAAGACCGAATCGAGCGAGTCCAATGCGTCGGACACGTTGTACATGGGCTACAGAAAATGGCGAACCAATCTCAAGGTACGAGAAGCATCGATTGAGGGGGAGAAATGCAGCACCAAAGCCGATCGACGAAGAAAATCGTCAGTACAACGAAATGGTCAACGATGACGTACCAGGACGACTCCCACACCATCACTCACATGTCCACTATCCGCCCGAACGACCACGCAGTGAGACAAGTGAGCACGACGAGGCTCAACAGCCGAGTGCGCCAGCCGAGCGCAGTCACGGACAGCAATTTTAGACAACCCGGGAGTCGAAACGGTCATACCAGACGACGTTCAGAGCATGCAGGAACCACCTAGATGCGATAGGAAGCCGCGCGTGGACGATACGAAGGCATCCGAGCAGGACAAGTCGAGAGGGACCGAGGACAATTGGAGGTGCCAGAGCTCTGGTGATCGCGTTGGATATGATAGGACAGTGCAACGAACGGCAGTGCAACCATCTGAGACCAGGCCGTTTGTGCATTCGGAGTGTTGTAGTGCCAGATAGAGGTATCGGGGGAAGAGATTTCAGAAGTGAAGCACCAAAGCTGGAAGTGGGTTTGAACGACCAATATATGAGGTTCGATTGGTACGGCCATAGGGATGGAGGGAGAATGCGAAGAACTGGCTCCATTGGTGGGTTGTGAAGATTGAGAAGAAAAGAGGGAATCCGAACTGGGCCGTGGTCGTAAGAGGATTTAGAGGATACGAACCAAAGTGGTTAAGATCACCACCAAAGGATGGCGTTCTCTGCGGGTTTGTTCGTCAAAGTCACGACCGAGGAGATGGTTGAATCTGTTATTCCCGTAGTTGTGTTTTGTACCCCGAAATCGATGGCAGTGGTGAACCGCGATTCGGGCAACGGTTGCCTTATCGTCCATGCCAAACTGCCCGAAATCCAGGGAGAGCTCTGAAAGAGTCGGTGGTTGGGAACAGGCGGGGCAGGAGTAACCAGAACGCCGAATGGATTGCGTGAGCCTCTCTGGTGCGATTTTGCCGATGACGGCCTGTTCTGTTCGAAAACGCCGGTTGTTAGACTTGCACAGGTTGTCCAGTCAGCTGCAAATCGCGTGACATCTGAAAGAAGGGATCTGGTTGAGGCAGAGGCGGTGGAGTCTTGGTGGGATCTCGTTGTCATTGGGCAGGCGCAATCCAGTTTCCTGCGGAAGGAACATACTTTGTCTGAAGGGATTTACGCCGGTGGGTTGAGGTTGCAGAAATGCGACAGTCGGGCTAGATTGCAGACCGGTGGCTTGTGTGGGAATGAGTGTCGAGAATGGACGGTGCCGTGACGAGACAGCATTGGTGTGGGAGGATGACAATGGCGGTGGGATGTGATTGCTGTGCAGACTGGAGGCATAGAAGGGGGAAAGCCTGCAAATTAGACCTGTACTTGTGCACCAGATGGTTGAGAAGTGAAGGCCCCAGTAATTTGCCGCTGAACGAAAGTATTATGTACTACCTGCTGCTGAAAATAGTGTTACAAATAGATCGGCAGCATCAAAACGAAGACGAAACTCGCCTGCTCGCAGTGGGGTTGAAAACAGAGGTTTGTTCTTCTGCGATAGCGTTGAAAAAGTCCGCCATAGCATGATTGGCACCAGGCATGCTGGAGCCAGAAGGTGGTGGTGGTGGTTTGGCCGATGTGTTGGGAGACGTCGAGTTCGATATGGTAGGAGTATCTTGAATAAGTAAAAAGTCAGAACAGAATTGAGGGACACATCGTCGACGAGCATGGCACCACGACACGCTGTCGTGTCGGCGTTGCCATAGCTGTTGTCCGACTCACGTTGACGTTACGTCGTCGTGTCGTCGACGTCGTCGCAGTGTCCTTCTCGTCGTCATGGCGTGGTGCTGCCAGCACGCCACGACGTCCTGTCGTCACGTCGAGGGGGCATGCACAGGCGTCACGTGGGTGCGCTAGGTCTGGTGCGGGTGTACTAGGGTGAGCGAGGGAGAGGGAGAGGGAGAGGGAGAGAGGGGACACGCACCGGTCGTTGTCATCACGTCGTCGTGGCGTGGTGCTGCCACCACGCCGCGTCGTCCTGTCGTCACGTTGAGGGGCATGTGCTAGTGTCGTGTGGTGGCGCTGGCGGCGTGGACGAAGGTCTGGCGACGTGGTGGGTGAGGGAAAGAAAGAGGGAGACGGGAAAACGGGCACCGTGGCAGGCGTTCTCATGCCTGGGGGTGCGCTGGCGGTGTGGACGAGGTCTGGGGCGGGTGTACTAGGGTGAGCGAGGGAGAGGAAGAGGAAGAAATGTGGACACGCACCGTGACGCACGTTGTTGTCGCGTTCGTTATTCATCTTCGCAGCGTTTGAGGCGGGCTCGTCGCGTTTGTCGTCGTTGCGTGATGCGTCGCCTTGCGTTTGTCGTCGTGGCGTGGTGCTACCAGCACGCCGCGTCGTCCTATCGTCATGTCAAGGGGGCATGCGCTGGCGTCGTGTGGGTGCGCTGGGTCTGGGACGGGTGTACT
>JBBPOT010000223.1:0-13527 GCA_038091595.1 Leccinum subatratum | reverse complement strand
TACTACCCCAGCGGTTCTTGCTCTTCATCATATTCCAGTGCAATACGGCTTTGAAACATTTCGAGCCATTCATGGTACACTTGGAGTGAATTTGGAAGCGGAAATTGCTGCGGGCGGGAGTTGGGGACAGAAATCTGAGGCACTGCCACACGGTGCACACCAAGTGAGCCTGAGGATGTCCGAGTCCGTTGAACAACTTCAAGTTCAACTTGAAGTTGCCAGTGGGCCTCCAAGGGTATAGTAACAGTTAGACGGATTTTCCAGATACTACTAGGCTACTACTAGTGTGTCCTCAACTCATAACCATATTACCTTCATATTTCCAGAGCTTAAAGCACTGGCATAGATGCAATTGAATTGGATGTTCATTTCTGTACTACAAGTAGAACTGTAATTCAACTTGGTCAAGAAATTAGTTTGAAAGCATGATAATCAGAATACTTGTTGACATAATAGGCAGAGAATGCAAAAAGAGAATCAGTGTGTTTGAAATTTCTAGGAATGGTGATATCACCATAAACTGGAATCAAGTGAGCAGGGCGTAGAATGCTATCCACAGAAATAACAGAAATTAAATGTTCTCCTTCATCATCAAACTCTGGTTCTACCATCCACATGCCAGTCTTGGAACATGGATGATCACCAACTACATCAAACCAGCGAACCAAAGCACAAGAGTATGGGATGCTTTGGTGTGTGAAGGAAAAAAACAAAAGAACCTGAGCAATATATAAGCCATGAATACCTGGAAGACCTGAGTCTTTTTCAATGAAAACACAATCAAATCTTGCAGCCTGTGAGTTTCTCCAGGATGGAGATGCATAGATGTGTTGCCTGTGTAATCCTTTGAGGCTACAAAGCTCACTAGGAGCCAAAAAAGTAGCAACAGCTGATGAATATGAATATCCTCGTTTGATGATAGGAGGATATGTATCAGGAGCATCATGGTCAGGATATTGTTCCTCATAGACAAAACGTGCCACAAGATGAGGCAGTTCTGGACAAGAAATGCGATTTCCCATTTCTTCAAATGTCTGTAAACGTCTGGGATCTATTTAAGTAGAGTTGAATTTTCAAAATTGAGATATAATTCAAATAAGAAAATCTTACTGGGTATTTTGGCAAGCTTAACCCAAGCTTCTATGGAGTGGTCTTCATCATCCTCATTTGAGCCTTCCTCAGCTGCTTCAACTTCATCCAAATGAATATCATCTCTGCATTCTGGCTCCTCATATATCTCATCTTGGTCATCATCCACCCTTTGACTCTTATCTTGTGGTATAAGAGGTGTGTTAAATAACCCTATAATATCACAGTCAATTACCATGAGATGAACCACATAAATAATTACTAGTACCTTCTGCATTGTGTGCATTTCTAAAAGCTGCCAAGTTATCAAGCCTCTGATTGATAACCAAGATTTGATACAAGGCTTCATTTCGATTTGAACGTCGATAGGGCTTCTTGACAGCAGTGATATGTTTAGATTCAGTAATGGATGAGCAAAGTCCATTAGGAGCACCAAAAAGCTGAATTAGCTCTTTGTAGTGTTGTAGAGCATGAATTCGAGGAATGGATATTCCTGAAGGACGAACTCCACAAGTTTGAAAAATTGAACGATGTGTTTCAAACCGTTCTAAAGCATTTTGTAATGCCTCAAGATCTTGCTCATCAAGGGAGTATTGGCGAACAATATAACAAAAGTCCATGAAGGCAGCTATAGCTTGTACCATTTGAGCTGGAACATAGTCTGCAATTACTGGAAGGTAGATCTATTTTTTGGGAATTTTTACTAAAAAGAAAATGATAACTATAAGTTTCCATTCTTACCTTCATTAAAGCTTTAGAGTCATTTCCAGTCCATTGCTTGAAACAACACCCTTGTGGAAATCGTCTTAATCCAGGAAAAGATGGAACTGCTGCAAGTCTATATAAGATAATCATTATTATTGTGAGGTGTACAATATGAAGAGATACATACCGATGATCAATGTCAGCCAAGATAGAACTAGCATTCTGATAATGTTCCTTGATATATGCTTCAACCCATGCAACCAAATGGTCTTTAAAAGTTCCCTTGATAATTTGATGGAGGATATCAGGAGCTATCAATTCATGGATATTGGCTCTTGGAAAGCTGGCAGTGAATGGCTATTTTGGCTTTTTAATACTCTGAAGCTCATTATGCTATCTCATCCAAGAAATAACTCACCAGAATATTATCAACAATACCATATTTTTTCCACATCTCCTTTGAGTTAAGTGACTGCATCACCAGCTTTGTATGCTCATGATTACGAGGTATTGGAGGTGATCCATCTAAATCCTCTCTTTTGGCAAGACATCTTAATTCAAAAACAAAACAAAAAACTTGTAGTACCATATACCAAATTAAATCAAATAAAAATACTTACCTAGGACACCATCCTTGAACAATGCATGTCAAGAGTACTTGTTCTGGATAATCACCAATGTAAGGGCCAATCCCATAGATTGCCCTTCTATAATGCCCATCTGCACAGAGTGTAACTTCAGGTTTTGTCATAGCACTATGTAAAGGTGCAAGAGCTGCCTCCAAAGATATATGAAATAGTTGACGTCGGAAGTCACGGAATTCTTGGTCATTTTGGAATTCCTTGTCAGCTGGTATGAAAATATCAATGATATAATCAAATGTTATATGAAAGAGACATAAGTAATATGGAAAACTTACTCTTAGGAATGGCCAAAAAACCCAATAAACCAACAGCTGATCCATGGCTGCGTCTAGCACTATTGTGAACATTGCCAGTTGTAAGATAGAGTGGCCAATACTCCACATTTCCAGTGGCAACAGAAACTGTGGTCTTGTCACTGCCAAGTATGACAGGCACAAACATAGCACCATTATTCTCTACATCTGCTGAAAGAACATTCTTGATTATGATAATATATAAGTTGAAATGACTAAATAGATCACTAAATAAACTTACACATTGCTCCCAGGCCCAATTACCTGACATGAAATCAGACCAGATACGATTCTTGTGATCTCCAAATATCTGGCGTGGACAATAATCAATGGAATTCTTGAACTCTGGGCAGGCAAGCTGCTCTTGAATAAGTGCCTTGGCATTTCGAACTGACAGCTGGTATGTGGTCCTTTTCCAAGCTGGAAGGTTTTCATCCCCTAAGTCTGCACCATTATATGAAAAGGAAAATGATTGCCAGGTTTTTGTGTCATTGATCTGATCAATCTTTTGATTGAGGTCATGGGATGATGCAAAAGGTGGGGGTTGATCTTGATCTTGATTAAGTGCTGCCCAGATCTGCATCAGTTCATCTACTTGAGCCCCAGGCATCTCATTTCTCCGAAATAGAAAATCTGCCAGCTCAAATTCCGCCCGGTGAGAGAATGGATGCCAGGAATTTGACTCGGATGTTGACTCCGAGTCAGAAGAATGTGTACTAGGACCAGGTGGAGAAGCCCCCTCTGGTAAATCATTCCCATTAATGTCACAACGAGCACCTAGTATAGTATATTTAGATCAGCATATATACTATCCTTACCTTTTTATATTGGCACATTATATTCGACTTACCATTTAAAACAGGATGCGGTATGTAATAGGCACCCTTTGGTGGTGCATTGTGCTCTGAATCCCGAGTTTCTGCATTAGCTTCATCTACATCATCATCATGAGGATGCTGAAGCCTAGGATTAAGATTCCTTCGAGCCTGAGTCCTTCGAAGGGGATCATGCATAGTCCTCTTGTGCTCAGTATACCTCGTAAGCGACACAAATCCTCTTCTGCATGATGGTGCAATAGGGTTTGCACAGAAATATTGACGCGGTTTGAATGCAGTGGAAGCCATTCGGAGGCTTGAGTATCTACTATTTTTATGAGTCGAGTATTTTATATTGTAATAATGAGTCACACAATCTTTGGATCCCGCTTATTTGTTTAAAAGTCACGCACATTGTTCAAGTCACAACACAAACAAACCAGCGCGGCGTTGAAAGCTTCGCTGAGGCTTACTTCGCACGTCGCCTTCGTCAGATGACGGTCACCACGCGTCCAAGGAATAAAGAAACCCACCCAGGACTAGTCGATTTGGAAGCGCAGAAGAACCAGCAGCGTGCGACGAGATTGGAAGTGAGGTCCGGGAACACGGGCGCCGTTGACCAAATTGACGCGCTCGAGGCGAAGCTACTTGCAGAGAAGAGAAAACAGATGGCCGGAGCTCGAGAACTAGCCGGTCCCGAAGTTACGACCCAGCCGCACGCGAGGCCGTCGGCAGGTGGCGAACCAGTTAGCAGCAGGAAACCGAACACGACTCGGAGTACGTACATTCTTTGTTTTGCCGTGCTCGCGTGATAACGAGAGAGTAGATGCCGAGGCTAATGTTACCCGCGAGACTGACAATCCGCGCGGCGATAGTCCGGACGGCACACGCGACAGGACAGTAGTCAACCAGACCGGAAACGAGGCCGATAACGGGGTAGGGGACGAGGCACGGGACGAGGCACGGGACAGGAACCGGGACAGTAGGACGTCGACAGGCGATATCGATATGGATGACCGAGATCGCAATGACGATGGTACCGAAGAGTCTGAGGTGAGGGGATGGGAGCGGAAGCGAAGGGCCAAAAATGGGCTGGAGGATCAGGAGTATCAGGAGTATCGGGAGGAGTTGCAGCGTCGAAGAGCGTCGAAGAAATGGAGGGGCGCTATAGCCGATACAGTAAGTGAGCGTGTGACGCCGATATCGCTAAACAAACCACCTACCTAACAGGACCAGGAAGCGCTGAACCAGAGGGACGAAGACGAGGAGATGACGAATGGAGAGGAAGGCGGGGATCAGCCAAGGGAAGGAATGGATATGAGTGAGAGCCCGCCGGGGGGAGGCAGGAAGCGAAAGGGGTCCGAAAACGGAAATCCTACACAGCGGTGAATGAAACTCATATCTGAACGCGTTCCTCACTTACTAGCCTTATTCGTGACGATTCTGATGTATCTCATCCCTGCGGTATTCCACAGGCCAACGAAGAAGGCAGCAGGATCGCGCTCTGATAACAAACAGCGCCGTCCGTCTGGGTTTCTGCCCAATTGGCGCACCGACAAATTTCGCAAGGCCTCGACTGGTGTCGGGAATGAGGGGAACAAAACAAGTGCGTTATTTTATTTTATTTCCAACAGGATTATATCGTGACCTATACTACTTCGCCCATAGATCAAAGTACTAGCGGTGCCAGCCCACGAAATGGTATAGATCGCGCGCAAATATCATCTTGATCAGTACTAACGTTTCGACCAGACTTTGTATCTACGCCCTATGGTGGTCTCGATGACGAGGATACCCAGGAAGATCCTCCTCCAGCCCAACCCACGCAATCGTCAGTGGTTCGGCTTTCCAACTCTTCATCGGCCGGTCGTGCAAGCCGGAGCCAAACGCTCTGGGGTCTCGCATCCACGCCCGAGCGGGAGGCCAGGGATGCAGAGGGCGACGGTGATGGCATGGGATTAGGCGATAGATCAGGTGGCGAATTAGGCGACCAATCAAGGGACGGATTGGCCGGCAAGGAAATGGATCAGACTGACGAGTATGTTGGTGGTAGGAGGCCCGGATTACCAGCGGTGCGTGCATTCGTCGCAAGTTACTAGTCGTATTCAAATACTGACGACGTTTCAGCGGCAGTTGATCAAGCCGTCCCTCCCAAGGCCCCGTAACGATGGTGTAATCAGGGGGACCGCGGGCTCGGATAGAGCCACCGCTGCTCTCAAACCGCCGGTAACAACCCAGCCGAATGTAAGTCGCTTATATATTGTGTTGAAAGAAAGAAGCAAAAAGCGGTTGTGTGCTTTCTAGTCATTGCCAAGTACCGTATCTCGCCCATCTGGAGTCAATCCTTCAAGCGTCGCAAATGTTACGCATGACGCAAGTCTTGCTGCTCGTAAACCAACCACGGCGAGTGTAAGTATATATCGTGCATCAAATCTAATTATTGACTTGCGTGCTTATAGGTGCCACGAAGTACAGCATCCCGCTCAGTCCAACAAGGTGATACGAATGTGCCCCCCCTACAAACCAAGAGCACGCGGGGCCATCCCAATGTAAGTCTTTCGTACGCGCCGTAATACTATAGATCTCAAGGTCCTTCGTCCCGCCCATCCGCATCAAAGAAGAAATCGGTCTCGCGCTACGAAGAAGTAAGCGACGAGGGTCTTCCAAGGCACTCTCACGCAAGTGGTGCCGCTCGTGAGCATTGCTCGACAACGAGCACGGCAAACCACCTGAATGTAAGTTGGTACGTTGTGCTGTGCCTGCTTACTGGTATCATTTTATCTAGCGGCCAATTCATACAACTTCGTGCCCCATAAAGCTAACAAAGGTGTCAAAACCTGCTGTTCAGCAGAGCAGAGCACCGGAGGATGCTGTGGACGAGCAGCATGATACCGACCAACCGGATGATGATGAGCCGGGTGCCGCTACCCACAGTGCGGGCAATGCAAGACTGCATGTCAAAGGCCGCCACGTGGCCCGAACACGAAGTGTAAAGTATCACAATGAGGATTTGCCTGGATACCCACAGACCATGAGGATGTTTCGTGAATATATGCTTCCTCGCTGGTATCTTTACATCACTTCACTTGATGACCCTTGGGACCTTCATCACCCAGACCATGTTACCTTCGCTCAGCAGCTCTGGACCAACTATTGTCAGGTGAAACACAAGTTGGCACTGCGAAATGAACCTGTTTTTGCAATCGTAAGTGGAGATAACTATCTCATTGATGACATTGACTGTGGTATTGTCAGGTCAAACAGCGTGTTTGTGAATGGCGGGGAGAGATTGCCAAAAAGGCTCTTCTTGCTGTTGAGAACTTCTTTGCCCAGCATCAAGAGCTAACCACTCCAGAAGGTCGAGCAACATATGTTGCCTGGGCTGTCCCTGAGAACCAGTTTACCATTGATCGTGATCAGAGGAAGACTATTATTCCACCTGCGGTGTTTCCTTATATGTGGAAGGAGGTTACAGAGACAGAGGAAGGAGAGTTGGTGAGTTTTCGTGCCTATCCAATGCAGAATATTATGAACCCTTATATTTTTTGTAGATTACAAGAGGTGCTTTTCAGCACCCGTGTATTATCGAGACCTTGGCATATCTGTTGACTACAATGTCCAATGTTCCACTGGATGTACAATCCAAATGGCCCCCTCCTTCTGCTGGGCTTGCTATTTGTACCGTTGCAGTAAGTTTTATTTTATTTTATCTCATTGTTACTGTTTACGGAATATTATGTTTCAGGTTGAGAGAGCTTTCAGATTTTGGAAGACTGGCCACCTGGTCATACCTTCCAAGAGGTCATCTAGAAAGTTCTCCAAGAACCTCTGGGGGTTTGCCACAGGTGAACTTATCAGATCGACTAAATGTCTCACAGACAAGCAGTGGAAAAAGTTGAAAACTTTAGCCATGGACTGTTTAGAGGGCACAGTGGGGGTGACTGAAGAGGTACTGTGTGTGAGAGCTAGGGTTAGTACAGGGAGGGCCTTTTGCTTTGAGCATGATTCAGAGTCAGGGTCAGACTCAGACGACGTAGGATCCGAGTCAAACTAATTTAGTTATGCAATGAAATCTGGTGGTTCGGTTCTCATTAGTGGGCAGCTGAAGAATGCAACGTCGTCGACGACGCAACGTGGCATCACGACGCGGGGGCTAACGTCTATCCGCTGTGCAATTGACAAGATCCTTGCATGACAGCATCCAGAGGGGCAGGTTTGGCGGTGGTCTGCTCGCTCGTGATTGTAGGATAACCTGGGACTGGGACCATCCACAGGTGCTTGTCCCAGTTGTTATCACCTTCGATTTCGATTTCGATTTCGCTTCTGCATCGCTTCGCATCCTCCCTTCCACCGTTTCCGCTAACCCTCGCACACGGAAAATATCTATGCCTTCTTCATGTTCCTCAAACAGCCAGACAGCTCTTTTATGGGTTGTGATTCCGTAGAGAACAGTTCACGGTGAAGGCTCGATGGCAGTTGATACGCATTCTCTTGGCGCACTAGTTTCTTCAAGTCTGGTCAACGTATACATACCATTGAGTTGGAAAGCACGTAACCTAGCACACTCAACCACTTATTCCCATTCACGAACTCAGGGATCTGTGATTCCCCCCGCATGGTGGACAACATTACACCCATGTATACAACGCGGCGGCGCACAGATGAGCACCGTGCGGTCATATCCACACCCGTTCGTCACCGTGTACCTTCTTCAGATGTTTACCATTCTCACGAATCGGCCGAGTCAGGACCCCACAGCAACATGGCGTCTGCCGCGCGAGCCCACACAGATCGTGTCTCCAATGGGTTCGTTGCAATCAGCTTGCCGAAACGCTTATCGAGAAAATCACGGGTGCTGGTGCGGCAAACCAGCGCACTGCCAAACGCTCTCCATGATGGAAGACGAACCGCACTGACAGTGGCTGGGTTTACTCCGCCTCTTCAAAGAGTTTTTTGAGGTCCCGAGCATGCCCGACTCTCGCTACTACACTCAAGATCCTTAACAACAACCATGGCACCCCCGTCCGTCGCTTGACCTTCGCGCCTGACTCTCTCTACTTCCCCACCTACTTCTTCTCACGTTCCTCCCAACTTCACCTCCTCACCCAGCATGTTCATCCGTGTATCAATGGATCCGGTGACATCAGGCTCGACTCCAATCATCATCCTCTGACGCTAGTCCATGCTGCCTTCCGTCTCGCCTCTTTCCCAGGCCCCTCCTTAGCATAGAGACAAACGCCGCTCGCCAGCCTTCATCCCGATTTCGCCGGTCCGTCTCCACCCCTCTCCGCGTCCACCGGCTGGACAAAGTGGGCGTCTGGGACAGGTGACCACTCTGCCAATAACTTCCTCTTTGGACACGACGAAATTTGTGTTCGCGCTGGTGGTTTCTGGAGCGGGTCGCAGGAACACCCTCGAATGATGAAAAGCATAAATCCCCAGTCCCCACCGTCTTGGCGAAGCCATCTATCCGCAAATGCGCCCCATCTCTCCGACCCAACACCTCTTTGGAAGCGCTAGCCCCCGGACACGCACACTCTTTGGATAGATCTTGCCGTCCATGCACTCCTGAAGTGCAGGGACGTGCACATGGAGTTCAGCGCCGGTTTCTTTTTGAACGATGTCATGAGAATCAACAAACCAAGCTGGAAGCCAGGCGTAGGTTCGTGCCCCAACAATTTGAGAGGTATGCTCTGAGATATTGATATTCCATAGACAATGTCGTACGAGCAAGACTACGGACATACGGGGTGGAGGAACATCGATTCTCGGTCGGCGATGGTATGCGTCTGCCTTGTCGGTCTTGCAATCTACTCACTTTTGTTGCTACATAGGCTTGGAATGGTGCATCTATGACGTAGGCGGTAGTCGGGATCAAGGTAGGTGCCTTACTTTGATGATACAGTTGGTTGATTCCCTTTACTTTGAACGTAACGATGAGGATAGGACCGTTAGCCGATTGATGCGTATTGTTTCGCTTCCCCATATAGTTTAGCTTATCATCCCATAGGAATTTGGGAGCAGGTCTGTTCAAGCCCCTGCTCGCACGCACCAACATCATTATCTACAAAATGGATATCCTTCCAATCGACTTTGAAGTCTGGTATCCGCGTACAGACATTTGTACCAATGGCTCTCAACCGAACGATCTCGAACGTGTCGTGATATGCCCGGAAATCTTCGCGAAAGTTTGAGACAAAGACGACTGTCAGCACCGATATCATGGAACAATGGGCGCTCATCCAACATACATATCATGTACATATGTTGCATGTCGTCATTCCATTTGCTGTGTCGTGTGCTAATATGGCGCCGGTCAGAGACACTGTCACCCAAGCAACGAACATTCTTTTGTCATGAAACATCTGACATCCTACATACGACTAGGTCATCGACACATCACAAGGTTCCGGTTTTGACTTGTTATCCTGGGACAGGCAAACTGCACTTACGGGCATATGAGAGGGCATCCTAATAAATCAACTTGGTTTCGTGTCGAGCAGTCTCGTTTCGCTGAGTCGCCTGTGACTAGGTTTTCATTATCCACACACATTCCCTGAGGTAGTACATACCATTATCTGTACGTATGCCAGTGGTCAATACACGTGTGACCAGTGATTGCGCCTCACCTACCCAGCGTTGAACCAGAGTGAGCACGCGTCACGTGACTCCGACCAAAGGTGCTTAGATCGATCAGCAGCTTCGCCACACCCAGGAATACCCAGGCTCCGACGCAAGCAGCGTCGAACGCACGACGGAACAGACGACGCGACATCAACACCGACGCCCACCTTCCTCGTCCCTGACTCCTTCCCATCCCCTCGCGTGCAGAAGCAACCACACGACGTGCACAATTGTGCCCGTTGTGCAGTTGCTCCTGCATGCGCATTATTATTACCAATCATATCGGCACAATGACACGGGTTTCGACTACGAACGCCGACGCCAACGCTGATGAACGAGCGACTTGGATGCGACGGAATGCCACAACGCGACGTCGATGATCCACGGCACGCGTGCAGTATCGAAATAGTCGCGGTACACGGTTGTGCAAATGTCAACTTGTACTTGCTACCCGTGCCATAGACATGGCCGTTTCTTCAGGATCGTTAACATCTTTGCCCGGATCTCTTCGAATCGTGCTCTAGTCATGACGACTGACTATAATATTATTTTATTTTACTTGTCCTTTCCGTAATCCTGCACAGCACACAAATATTGATGACTCTGCTGAGCCTGCCGGCTCAGCGTCGGGAAACGAACCCTCGTAAACGAGTTGTGCCAGCCGCTGGATTGATCATCCTTCGGTGACGTAAGTAGCCTCGGCTGTGGTTATGTGGCAATGCAGCGGCTAAAGCCGACCTTGTTGCCATTTTCGTTAGTACAATAGTAAACAGTGGCTTGACAGCTGCCAAGCGCTAGCGCTGAGACACGCATCTGAGACTTGAAGCTTGAATGCTATCCACTCGACGACGGAATACGACGTTCGTGACGCAACTCAACGAGAGATTCCACAGAGCCCACACTGCCCAGACGTTTGTGACTCCACTGACTCCAGTCAACATTGGTTTGCCAGACTCATACTGACGACAGCCTCAGGTCCTCAGGTACTGTCTCCCAACCCCCGCAGCGCAACGTCGCCACCATTCAAGCAAGTCGAAGCGTCGAAGCAATTTTTTTTCTGCTTTCTTCTTTTCCATTTCTCAGTGTCTTCCACAGACTCAAGCATTAGACACTCGATTCTCAGATGGGTTCAGAGGCTCCAAGCCCTGACGCATCACTTCCGATGGACCAAGTTACTGCAGGCGGTCATGCTCGGGAACAGACGCCAGTATCGGATCGCCCCCCCCCCGCAATGTCAAGCACCCCGATTAAACCGGCCAAGCACACTGAGAGGCTGTTCTCCACCTTCGCCCGCTTTCGCAACCCCACAATCAATACGATTGGCAAAGACATGATGGGTTCCATGGTTGGTCCCATGCCCGTCAAGGATTTTCTTGAAGAGTTTCTCCCCACGTCTCATATTCCTGGATACATGTCGACGGCAAATCTGTTCAAAAAGGGGACTTCTTTCAAATCGACTATTGGATCTAAATCCGAGTTGGATATGTACAAGCCATTTGTGGGTAATATTTCTAGTCAATGTATAGTGTGCTGGCACTCATCGTGTTGCATAAGCTCGAGGAGATTCAGTTATTTGGTCCGGAGCTTTGCTTCGTTGACTCTCATGCTCGAGGAGACAAGAAAAACGGCTATACCTTTGAGATAAAACCCGATCTCTGTGTCTATCACAAATCGCTCGCTGGCCCCGTTCCCACAGGCTGTAACATGTTCAAACTCGAAATGCACATCGAGTTCAAGTGGAACAATTTTGACGACCCTTTCCTCACCCCTCCGTCCGACAATCGGGATCAAGCCCCATTTCTCGGCTGTACCGACAACCAACAAGACACACTAGGGCAAATCGGGGTCTATGCTGCTGCGCAGCTCGCTTCTCAATTCCGTACGCACGTATTCTCGTTGTATGTACTACACGACACCGCCCGCATCATTCGATGGGACAGAGAAGGAACTGTCGTCACCGAACCAATTTCATATAACGTCGACTCTTCACTCGCAGAATTTATCTCTCGATTATCGAAAGCCCCATCTGAACTGCGCGGCGTTGATACCTCGGTATCCCCCGCATTAGATGATGAAGCTACACGTGCCAGGGAAAAACTTGGCTTGCCTGCAAACACGCCTATGTTCGAGACCGCTGTCCCAAAACATGATGGCGGTTCACCATTAACGGTCATCTTCGCCTTGCCTGACGTTCTCCCTTCGACTCCGGCTTGCCGTGGGACACGTGCCTGCCCCGCGTATGACCCCTCAGGAGACTGCACGGTGTTCTTTAAGGATTCCTGGCGTGTCAACGGCCCTGATATGACACGCGAAGGCGAAATCTATGCAATTCTCAATAAAAACTGTGTTCCCCATGTCTTCACGTGCCTTGCAAGTGGCGACGTGCAGTGTTTTCCCATCCAAGAGACGCAGACGCAGAAATTTGAATGGTCTCCTTGGGCTTGTCGAAAGGGCTTGTCGATCACTTCTCACACCCATTATCGGCTTGTCCTAAACCTTGTTGGAGAGAGATTGACCAACTTTGCATCCACTCGGGAGCTGGTGCAAGCCATACACGATGCCCTTCTTGGTGAGTGGCCTCTCCGAGATTATGATCAATAGACTCACAAGTCACGTGTTGCCATGATCAAGCTCATAAAGAGGCATATAGATTGGGATTTCTCCATCGGGACATTAGCTCAGGCAATATCATTATCGTTCTAGGCCGTGGGTATTTGATTGATTGGGACTTCGCAAAAGCCAGGGACATCGTGAAATCTCGTCAAGTGACGCGTACTGTATGTGGCACCAATCTGTTGATATCTTTGTTTCTAACGAGCTTCTGACAGGGGACATGGCAGTTTATGTCTGTGCGCCTTGTCGAGGATCAGAGTGCCATCCAGACAATCCATGACGATCTGGAGTCCTCTCTTTGGGTGCTGCTCTGGACTGCCCTCATGTTCTCTAAATCATCAATGACTCTTGATACCCGCAGCAACTTCATCAGGGGTACCTTTGAATCGGAAGCAGGCTTAGAAGGAAAACGGAGCGTCCTTGTCTCGCAGAAACAACTCACGGCCAACCTCTTCCCTGGTCGACCTTTGCTGTCGGAGTTGGTGACTGATCTAGCTGATCTTTTTTCCTTTCACTACTACACCCCCAAAGATGCGGAGTGGGGTCTCTTGATCAAAGATCCCTCTGCTAGGGAGGAAATGCTCATGAGAGCGTTGCCGGTATTCCGTCACACGGTGTCCAACGAAAGACTGAAGGATCACGAATATATCATCAAACGATTTGCGTTCTACCTAGAATCTGGCCCATGGCCCAAGGACGACGCAGCCGTGGCGCAACCCTTGAAGAGCAAGAACCGTTGGGGTT
>JBBPOT010000222.1:0-13556 GCA_038091595.1 Leccinum subatratum | reverse complement strand
TTCCCCATGACCAGGGCTTTGGGGCCTACCCGCCGTTGATTCTGTATATTCCGTCCTCTAAGCTTTCCTGTTTGACAATTCCGGTGTGTCGTTGCATCACTCCCAACCACGAATCCACGAATTCCTCCACTCGTCCACTCGTCCACTGGTCCCTGCCTGGGAGTTGTCGAGGAGGTGGACAAAACCGACGATGATGGAAAGGCTTCGTCAAAATTTATTTGGCGACTTGCTCATACTTTCGTAGACGCGAACAATTACGGTAGTCTTAAGTTGCTGGTTGATCACGATCAAAAACGCATGCGGAGCTCGGCTTTCGCCGGTTTCTGCGTTAATAGGTCCGCCTGGACACATCATGCCATCATGGCATCAACCGTCCAGCTTCACGTGGCTTTTTATAACGTTACGTCCGAGTCTGCAATACGAAAATTCAACAAGTACTACTTACGAGAAACTGGAACAACTACTAGTAGTAGTATACAACTTCTGAATCGAGTATGTGGAAGACCACGACGTACGTGACGGAGCGTTAGACATTGAAACCTGTGCACCTTCCCGAGTCATTACATTAATATTGATGAGTCCGAGTACATCGCTGACCTTCTTCCAGATTCTCGCTTATTCTCTTAGGCAAATACCGTACTGCTACGCGTCGTGCGCCTGGGATGCGAAACAGCTGGCAGACGAGCTTGTGGGCACAGCTTGTAACATCCGACAGTTATACTGGTTAACTGTTACCCAATTAACGAGACTTTGTATACCACTTCTTCTCTCGTGCGATGAATCTTTGTCAGGCACGACGCTGGTTTGCAATCTTCTCTACCTTCGACCTCCTCCTAGGTTACTATGCAACTCACGGCAGTGCTCCAGCGCGATGGTGATCTTACTGGTACGTTTTATCTCCTTAATTTCTTCACTGTCCTTGACAAATCCCCTTCGTATATATCTCCTCGCTGCTCTCCTTGGACAACAAGTCGGACGAGCCTCCTGCCTGCAGAGAAACCAAAGCTTCCCCCGGCATCCGTGTACGTGTCCCGTGCAAGGCGGCGGATGCCACTCCCGAAGCCACCGACGCGCGCGCCACGTCCGTTCGCTCCACCACTGTTCTGCGCCGACTCCCGTTCCAATTTGCCGGTCCAGCTGACTGCACCTACCGCTGTTACAGTCCAAGTTCTCGTTACCCTACGAATAACCTCGATGCCCTGATGCACCTCGGCACCGTGACGGGCCTCAATACCACCACGTGCCTCTCCTCGATACCATCGCGTAAATGGGAAGTTTACCGCAGAGATCCTCGGGAAGCAGATGGTGGCTTCCATGCACATGCCAGATGGGTCAGGGCAGTACTACGATGGGCCCGGATAAATGTCCCTCGTCACACCTACCAGAACAATGGTTACCTTGGTGCCACGGTTTCACTTCATTCCTCTCGCAGCCCGTCAAAGCGTTCCTTTACACCTCATTACGGATCATCCCCGTCGTTCTACCTTATCCATATCCAACATACCCGGAACGTCGTCACGTGCGTCGTCATGAAGAGGAACATACCAACTCAGCCTCGAGCATGTCGATCCTCTCCGCTCGTGCGATTGTCGCCATCATCTGATGTGCCCATAGTGGTCTCGCAGTCGCCATCGTCTTGCCATCTCCCTCATCCTGTCGCCCCGTTTCCCTCGTCCTCGGCGTCTCGTCAGCGTCACCTCCTCACCCTGGTCCTCCTTCCCCCGTCATCATCGTCTTGGCATCGCCATCGCCATCGCCATCGCCATCTCCCTCGTTCCATTGCCCTCGCGTGCAAACACGCACGCACATGCATGGTACATTTGCGTTGGTGTTTGTATCCGAGGGCAGGGTTAATTACCTTGTTTGAGTACCTTGCACAGCGAGCGTATTTCATAGCACCCAAACCATCCAGGACATGCCAAAATAATCCCCCTCCCCCCCTCCCCGCCGGTCCCATCCCTTGAAGCTTAAAGACCCGTCCTCTGTCCCCGTTCGTGTCTCAACTCTCGCTCATGATCGAGCAGAACACTACCCTCCCTCCTCCCTGTCTCCGCCTCGTACAACTTTGCCCACCTCCGTCTCTCCCTGTACGTTCCCGCCCGGATTCGTAAATGCGTGTCATATGTCATGATCTATCAAGATCGTCCTGTCACGCGCTCTCTTTCTCTCCCCTCCATTGCCCTCCGCTGATCCATATATCTCTCCCCAGCGCTGATCCCAAAAACGACATCCCATTCGCCGACGACCTGTCACAGCGCAACTCCCCGGCTATCTGGTGGGTCACATTTCTCACTCACCCTTCCAGTTTCGTGACAGTCTCATCCCAGTCCCGAGCCCGACCTCGACTTGTCCCAACGACGAATGTCCACCTCCACCGCATCCGCTCCAGACACAGACTCTAGCAACATCCACTCCCTCCAAGAGAATGGCCTCCCTCAGCCTCCGTCTCTCCATAGTCAGACAACCTTCCCCACCCCGACGACGCCCCCTCCTGGAACTTCGACGACAAGCAGCTCGTCGATTCAGCCCTCGGTACCCTTCATACCACTTCCAGACCACCACTGATCGTCTGATTCGACGTGGGATGCTTGCTGGCGTAAATCAGGGGAGAAGGAAGAGGCGAAAGAAGACATGAAGCAGGCGCACCCGGAAGTGAGTGGTGTGGATACGAGGAAGACTCGGAGCAATGATAGCTGAGACGGGGTTTGTCTGCAGATTGGTCTTGGGTAGTGGTCCGGTTCGCCTTCCACGATCGCCCGCCCCAGCTCGACTCAGAGCCACCCATCCCTGCATACGCCACTCTTCTTCTTTCAGCGCCCCCATCGGCCAGCAGCAATATTCCATTTATTCAAACGCGGCGAGCCGCATCGCGAGTCAGCAAGATCGAAGGCCGTACCCTTCCAGCATCCAAAAGTTCGAAGAATGGTCCCTTCCTAGTTAGGAATTCGTACTGCCTCTCTCTAACCCGTCATATACTTCCTCCTCTGCTCCCCTTTCCCCTTCACAGCCTTTGGCTATGCCGCCCCCTGCATCACCCTCGTCTCGCCCTCCGCAGACGGTGCCTTCCTAGATGCTCGTCGATCGCCCCACCAAAAAGCGCGGAAAGCTCTCAAAGGAGACGACAGACTATCTCAAGGCCTGGCTGCACCGCCATTCCGACCACCCATACCCCAGCGAGGAGAAAAAACAATTGTGCCATGCCACTGGTTTTTGAGCATGAGCCAGGTCTCTCCAATTGGATTATTGACGTGAGCGCCTCGTCACTCCTGCCTTGATTTGGTCTCACAGCCCACCCAACACGGCGTAAGGCAGCCTCAGGTCCCACCTCGGCCTCGTATACCTCAGCCACGCGGACCACACCCGCCATGATGGAACCCGTGTCCCGCCACACCACGATTCCACACGAATCGCTCAAGTCGTACCACCCCATTTCGCTTCAGTCGATGCCATCTTCCAACCAGAATCACGCACCCTCGCCCCCGCCCACCGAGTATTTAGGATTCAACCGGCATCTTGTCGGGATGTCTCGACGATCATCCCGCCGATATCACGGGGAATCGAACGGCCTTGACGTTTCCCAATCGAGGCACTTAGACTCTATGGCGTATACTAGGACCAGGGCAGGGATAGTGACCACTCTGGGAACGGGAGCCAGGCAGGACACTACATGCCGTCTGAAGTTCCGATATCTGCGCCACCGTCCCTTTCCGCAAGCCTGTTCGCGTCGCACACTATCTAGGCGGCCACCACCATCACGGGCAATCGTTATATTCGTCACAACATCACCACCAATCATCGTTGTCTCCTAGTTTCCTCCCCAGCCCCACGCAAGGATCTGACAGGCTACCGGCACATTCCACGGAACCGCACAGCTACTATGGCGAAAGCCAGCCGCACCCATCGTCCAATCCTGGATCCGCTTTTTTCGGCACACACCAATGCGAAGCACGGATGGCCCGGGTTGAATGAAATGGGGGTATTCTGATACGCTCGATGCACGAAAACACAACCGCGTGTAACAGTGCTCTCATCTCGCTGTCGTCATCGCCTCTCCGCCTCCTTTCGCGTCTCCTTCCCATCATCCCCATCCTCGTGCCGCCGTCGCTCTCATCTTCCTCGTTCTCGCGTTTCCCTCGCGCTTACCCTCGTGTGCGAACATAGTGCGTTCGCGTTTGCGGCGTTTGCACGCGAGCGCATCGCCGGCGTGCCCTGGGCCCATCCCGCCCGTTTGTGATGCATCCGACCTGCGGACAGACTCGGTCCTGGCTACTAGTCCAAATTTGAAACCATGACCAAAGCCGTACCCACCGCACTGGGAACAGGGGCAGGTATCGCGGGGTATGTTCCCTACCAAAATATCCTCGATTGCGTTGTTGACATAGGTGTGAATGACAAACATACAGTGGTGTGACTGACCGTGCACTTGCCGATGGCGATGGGGGGTAGGGTACGCCGGAGAACCGAGGGATGGACGACGATGAATAACGCGACTCGGATGAGGCTACACTAGCGACGGTGACGAAGGACAAGTGAACGAGCAAACCATCAAACACACACGGAAATGAAGTCACCTCCGGATGGAATATCGAGTGCTCAACCGCGCCCAACAAACTCAAACTCACAATTGGCCGTCCTCAGCGTGCTCGATGCCTTTGCGCGTTGTATCGCCAAATGCAATGTAGGAGGCGATCGCGTCCACGAACAAGATGGGCTCGCATGAGTCAGCGAGACGTGAGTAAAAAGAGACTTCGGTAGTGACTAGAGAGGTAAGCACGCACTATCGAACATCACTTTACCGTGTACCGGGTTGTAGTATCTCAAGAGGAGCGACTGCGCCGACAACCTGCCTCCCCTACTCCTGTCACTATTTTTAATTCTGGTAATAGTTGACCAAAGAATGAAGACGACGTCGCCCAATCACCCCATATCCGCTTCGGTTGTCTCGTGTTGGACCCACTGGGACAGTGAGGAGCTGATGAACTCCAAATTGGAAACTGAGTAGAGCACTGGGGAGAATGGGTCTCACTAGTGTTGACGTATTTCCAGTTAGAGTCCCGACCTTCAGCTCTTAGAGATCTGCTATGTATTACAGTATGCTCAAAGTATTTACACCATCCAGATTGGTGGCCAACACAGTATATCCCCGACTCCCACGATAATACGAATTGCTACTCATTTACGTAATCAGTGCCTCTTGACGTCGACGACAGATAGGCTTAAGTCCCGGACCAGTGCCAACTGCCTCGGAGTCCTTCGACCACCATGTCTAGTACTACCGGTGCCAGTGGGTGTTCACGCTGTCTTTTCCCAGACGCTCAGAAAGACCTCTGCGACACGAGCTGGACGACGGTTCAATAGATGTGCTGATCATCTCGTTGATTGCCCGTGCTTCTCCCTCAACACTGACACCGACCCAACCTCCTGGTACTCGCCAAGCACATTGCTATCAATTCGACACATTTCTGACTGGTGCGCACCCACGCACCTACGAGGCGCTGGTCACACCGCTCATTTACGTACTTAGTGCCTCTGGACGTCAACGATCGCTGATGCTTACAGACTCCCCGGCCAGGGCCAACTGCCTCGGAGTCCTCAACCACGAGGTGTAGTACCACTGGTGGGTGTTCACGCTCTCTTTTCCCAGACGCTCAGAAAGAACTCTCTGACACGAGCTGGACGACGGTGCAAATAGATGTGCTGATCATCTTTTTCAGGTCCGTTGATTGCCCGTGCGCCGCTTCTTCTCCCTCAACACCGACGCCGCCCCAACCTCCTGGCACTCGCCAAGTACATTGCTGTCGACTCGACACCTTCTCACTGGTACGCACACACGCACCTACGAGGCGCTGGTCACGCCGCTCATTTACGCAACTAGTGCCCTTGGACGTCGACGATCGCAGATAGGCTTACGAACTCCGGGGACAAGTAGCAACTGCCTCGGAGTGGACCACGACGCGTAGTAATACCGGTGCGCGTTCACGTTAACTTTTCCCAGACGCTCAGAAAGAACTCTCCGACACTAGCTGGAGGACGGTTTAATTGAGGCGTGTTGATCCTCTCGTTGATTGCCCGTGTTTCTGCCTCAACGCTGACACCGACCCAACCTCCCGGCACCCCCCAAGCACATTTTTGTCGACTCCCTTCTCACTGGTACGCACACACGCACCTACGCTGGTCGCGCCGCTCATTTACGCAATTAGTGCCCCTGGTCCTCGACGATCGCTGATGCTTACAAACTCCCGGGCCAGTGCCAACTGCCTCGGAGTCCCTCCACCACGACGCGTAGTAATACCGGTGCGCGTTCACGCTCTCTTTTCCCAGACACTCAGAAAGAACTCTCGGACACTAGATGGACGACGGTTCAATAGATGTTTGTTGATCATCTCGTTGATTGCCCGTGCTTCTCCCTCGACACCGGCACCGAACTGACCTCCCGGTACTCGCCAAGCACATTGCTGTCGACTCAACACTCTTCTCACTGGTACGCACCCACGCACCTACGAGGCGTTGGTTACGCCGCTCATTTACGCAAGTAGTGCCCCTGGACGTCGACGATCGCAGATAGGCTTACGAACTCCGGGGCCAAGCAGCAAGTGCCTCGGAGTGGACCACGACGCGTAGTAATACCGGTGCGCGTTCACGTTAACTTTTCCCAGACACTCAGAAAGAACTCTCCGACACCAGCTCGAGGACGGTTTAATTGAGGCGTGTTGATCATCTCGTTCATTGCCAGTGCTTCTCCCTCAACAGCGACACCGATCCAACCTCCCGGTCCTCCCCAAGTACATTTCTGTCGACTTGCCACCCTTCTCACTGGTACGCACGCACGCACCTACGCTAGTCACGCCGCTCATTTACGCAATTAGTGCCCCTGGTCCTCCACGATCGCTGATGCTTATAAATTCCCCGGCAAGGGCCAACTACCTCGGAGACCTCCCCCGACGCGTAGTAATACCGACACTCAGAAAGAACTCTCAGACACTAGCTGGACGACGGTTCAATTGATGTGTGCTGATGAGCTCGTTGATTGCCCGTGCTTCTCCCTCGACACCGACACCGAACTGACCTCCGGGTACTCGCCAAGCACATTGCTGTCCACTCGACACCCTTCTCACTGGTACGCACACACGCACCTACGCTGGTCACGCCGCTCATTTACGCAATTAGTATCCATGGTCCTCCACGATCGCTAATGCTTACAAACTCCAGGGCCAGCACCAACTGTTTCGGAGTCCCTCGACCACGACGCGTAGTAATACTGGTGCGCGTTCACGTTCACTTTTCTCAGACACTCAGAAAGAACTTTCCGACAATAACTGGACGACGGTTCAAATAGATCTACTGATCATCTCGTTGATTGCCCGTGCTTCTGCCTCAACACCGACACCGACCCAACCTCCCGGCACTCCCCAAGCACATTGCTGTGGACTCGCCACCCTTCTCACTGGTACGCACACACGCACCTAAGCTGGTCACGCCGCTCATTTATGCAATTAGTGCCTCTGGTCCTCGACGATCGCTGATGCTTACAAACTCCCGGGCCAGTGCCAACTGCCTCGGAGACCTCAACCACGACGCGCAGTAATACTGGTGAGGGTTCACGTTCTCTGTTCCCAGACGCTCAGAAAGAACTCTCCGACACTAGCTGGAGGATGGATTAATTGAGGCGTGTTGATCATCTCGTTGATTGCCCGTGCTTCTGCCTCAACACCGACACCGACCCAACCTCCCGGCCCTCCCCAAGCACATTTCTGTCGACTTGCCACCCTTCTCACTGGTACGCACGCACGCACCTACGCTGGTCACGCCGCTCATTTACGCAATTAGTGCCCCTGGCCCTCCACGATCGCTGATGCTTATAAATTCCCCGGCCAGGGCCAACTGCCTCGGAGACCTCCCCCACGACGCGTAGTAATACCGGTGCGCGTTTACGTTCTCTTTTCTCAGACACTCGAGAAAGAACTTCCCGACACTAACTGGACGACGGTTCAATAGATGTGTGCTGATCATCTCGTCGATCGCCCGTGCTTCTTCCTCAACGCCGACGCCGACCCAATCTCCCGGTACTCGCCAAGCACATTGCTGTCGACTTGACACCCTTCTCACTGGTACGCACCCACGCACCTACGAGGTGCTGGTCACGCCGCTCATTTACGCACTTAGTGCCCCTGGGCGTCGACGATCGCAGATGCTTACATACTCCCAGTGCGGAGTCCCTCGACCACGACGGGTGCGCGTTCACGCTGTCTTTTCCCCGACACTCAGAAAGAACTCTCGGAAACTAGCTGGACGACGGTTCAATTGATGTGTGTTTATGATCTCGTTGATTGCCCGTGCTTCTCCTTCGACAACGACACCGAACTAACCTCCCGGTACTCGCCAAGCACATTGCTGTCGATTCGACACTCTTCTCACTGGTACGCACACACGCACCTACGCTGGTCACGCCGCTCATTTACGCAATTAGTATCCATGGTCCTCCACGATCGCTAATGCTTACAAAATCCAGGGCCAGCACCAACTGCCTCGGAGTCCCTCGACCACGACGCGTAGTAATACTGGTGCGCGTTCACGTTCACTTTTCTCAGACACTCAGAAAGAATTTTCCGACAGTAACTGGACGACGGTTCAAATAGATCTGCTGATCATCTCGTTGATTGCCCGTGCTTCTCCCTCGACACCGACACCGAACTGACCTCCAGGTATTCGCCAAGCACATTGCTGTCGACTCGACACCCTTCTCACTGGTACGCACCGACGCACCTACGAGGCGCTGGTCCCGCCGCTCATGTACGTAATTAGTGCCCCTGGACGTCGACGATCGTAGATGCTTACGAACTCCGGGATCAGTGGCAACTGCCTCGAATCCCTCGCCCACGGCGTGTAGTAATACCGGTGCGCGTTCACGCTCTCTTTTCTCAGACTCTCAGAAAGAATTTTCCGACAGTAACTGGACGACGGTTCAAATAGATCTGCTGATCATCTCGTTGATTGCCCGCGCTTCTGCCTCAACACTGACACCGACCCAACCTCCCGGCACTCCCCAAGCACATTGCTGTGGACTCGCCACCCTTCTCACTGGTAAGCACCCACGCACCTACGAGGCGTTGATTACGCCGCTCATTCACGCAAGCAGTGCCCCTGGACGACGACGATCGCTGATGCTTACAAACTCCCCGGCCAGGGCCAACTGCCTCGGAGTCCCTTGACCACGACGCGTAGTAATACCGGTGCGCGTTGGCGTTCTCTTTTCCCCAGACACTCAGAAAGAACTCTCCGACACTAGCTGGACGGCGGTTTAATTAAGTGTGCTGATTATCTTTTTCGGTCCGTTGATTGCCCGTGCTTCAAATCTTCTCCCTCAACGCCAACGCCGACCCGACCTCCCGGCACTCCCCCAAGCACATTGCTGTCGCCTCGACACCCTTCTCGCTGGTACGTACCCACGCACCTACGAGGCGCTGGTCACGCCGCTCATTTACGCAATTAGTGCCCCTGGTCGTCGTACAAACTCCCCGGCCAGGGCCAACTGCCTCGGAGTCCTTCGACCACGAGGTGTAGTACTACCGGTGGGTGTTCACGCTTTCTTTTCCCAGACACTCAGAAAGAACTCTCCGACGCTAGCTGGACGACGGTTCAATAGCTGTGTGCTGATCATCTAGTTCATTGCCCGTGCTTCTCCTTCGCCACCGACACCGAACTAACCTCCCGGTACTCGTCAAATACATTGCTGTTGATTCGACACCCTTCCCATTGGTACGCGCATACGCACCTTCGAGGTGCTGGTCACGCCGCTCATTTACGTACTTAGTTCCCCTGGACGTTGATGACTGCAGATGCCTACATACTCCTCGGCCAGCGCGAACTGCCGCGGAGTCCCTCGACCACGACGCATAGTAATACCGGTGCGCGTTCACGTTCTCTTTTCCCAGAAACTCAGAAGCAACCAACTCTCGGACACTAGCTGGACGACGGTTTAATAGATGTGTCCTGATCGTCTCGTTGATTGCCCGTGCTTCTCCTTCGACAACGACACCGAACTAACCTCCCGGTACTCGTCAAACACATTACTGTTGATTCGACACCCTTCCCATTGGTACGCGCATACGCACCTTCGAAGTGCTGGTCACGCCGCTCATTTACGCAATCAGTGCCCCTGCACGTCGACGATCGCAGATGCTTACAAACTCCCGGCGGGCCAGCGCCAACTGCCTCGGAGTCCCTCGACCACGACGCGTAGTAATACCGGTGGGTGTTCACGCTCTCTTTTCAAAGACACACAGAAATAACTCTCCGACACTAGCTGGACGACGGTTCAATAGATTTGTGTTGATCATCTCGTTGATTGCCCGTGCTTCTTCCTCGACACAGACACCCAACTGACCTCCCGGTACTCGCCAGGCACATTGCTGTCGATTCGACACCCTTCTCATTGGTATGCACCCACGCACCTATGAGGTGCTGGTCACGCCGCTCCAGTTGCTTACAAACTCCCGGCGGGCCAGCGCCAACTTCCTCGGGGTCCCTCGATCACGACGCGTAGTATTACCGGTGCGCGTTCACGTTCTCTTTTCCCAAACCCCCAGAAAGATCTCTCCGACACTAACTGGACGACGGTTCAATAGATGTGTATTGATCATCTCGTTGATTATCCGTGCTTCTCCCTCAACACCGACACGACCCAACCTCCCGGTACTCCCCAAGCACATTGCTGTCGACTCGACACCCTTCTCACTGATGCGCCCACACGCACCTACGTGGTGCTGCACGCCGCTCATGTACGCAATTAGCGACACTAGCTGGACCACGCCAGACTCGGATGACAGTGCGTCTGACACCCCCTGCACTGGCATGCCACAACGTAACCTATCATTGGCCTATCACGATATTCGTCCTCGTGCCTCCCGCCTCCCGCCACCTCTGAAGATCTCAAGTCCCGCCCACCACCACCAACGCCTCCATCCATGATCGTCTCGACCATGCACGCATCAAACAAGAGGTCGAGAAATTCTATTAGTATATGATGTTCTTGCACATATGGCAGCCTGCTGAGCTGGCATTCCAGATCGCCGAGGACATCTCGATCTATGACGAGCTGAATCCCCCACCATCGAGAAGCTCATCAATTTATCCACTTTTTGCGTTCCCGATACGTATGTGCGTCAATCGGACAGGCAAAAGGGTTCAACGAGGATCTGGTATGGGCACGTTTCAGTGTACTGTCGTGCAGCACTTACGATCGTCCATCTCGCGAGCTCGCCGAGACTTCAGGGAGTCACCACACTTACCACCCCTCCAATTTCACTGTTCGTGACCAATCCTGTCTCCGCATGTTCCCCAACCCATCAAGAGCGTCGAGACGGATCGGATGGTCATGGATTTGCAGTCGTACTTTCCTGATCCCAATCCGAACATTATGCTGTACGAACCTCTCCTTGGTCTCCCGTCGCTATCTTTCGTCTCTGGTCGACTTCGACTTTCTGGGCTTGTTTCCGCCTCGTTCTCATCCATCCGTGGATCAGTCCGTTGTTCGATGAAGATGTTCCTTTGCTTCAAGTTGATGTAGGTGCGCGCGGGCTGCGGACTCTCGGGAGGCTTCGGCAACCTTTTGGGGCACAGCTGCTCGCCTTGCAGAAGCTCGGACAATACAAACGGGTGACAACGGACAGTTTCATCCAGGTTCAAATCTGGGCGGAAACCTTGTTGAGTTGTTGGCGAGCATCATGTTGAACGACTCTGAATCTGAGAGCGAAGAAATACGATGCATTGTCCATTTACACAACAGAGTAAACTTTTGAAACAAGCGTCCACGTTAGCAGATTACATAGTAAATGTATGTAAAGTATCGAGACTCGGCCATTCTTGAGACGATCAAGCACCGTAGTCACCATATGCGCCAACCAATCCATCCCATCACCAATTACCATCATCAAGTTGGTGTTTGCAGATAAGACCAGGTCATATCCACTGGTCGAAACACAACAAAGTATATAAACAAAAATTAAGAGACTACCTACCGGTGGATGAGTTTGAGCCCTCTCGGCCCCTCCGTGATCTCGTTCAGCGCAGCAAGACACGTGGTATGCAGCCACAGGTTCAAGAAGCCCGGAGAAGACTGCCCAGCGCAGATCCATGTATGATTAAGCATCGAAATGAACGACACGAACGTATGGGTGGTCACTGGTGCAGGACGTGCCGTCGGCACAGCTCGGTTAACCTTAGAAGTTGAACATATCTAAGCATACACGATCATCGCTAGGCAATTGCATGTCAGCTACAGTTATGCAGACAAAGAGTGAAGAGTCAAGACACGCTTACGGGTTGTATATGCTCCGTCACTGGCAGGGAGCGTTTCCAAAGAAATATGTCTAAACACGATGGGCACACGTAGATGGTAAATCATGAAGCAAACGCGGTGAACGGGACTTGGAGTCAATGGAGCAGAGGGCGGGCGGAGGGTGGGACGAATACACTGCCAAACGTTGCGAGGGCAGTTACGACAGATCTAGGCCGAAAAAGGAATCTCCAACCCCGCGGGTGGCAGAGCGACCCACTCAAACTTGCCCTATTTCCCTATTCAATCTCCGCGTCATGTGACACCGAATTACAGACTTTGATGGGACGTTCTCATAGTGCTGAATTCCACTGGGAGGGCATTCAGTTTTGTCCGTCGAACTTGACACTGAATATCGTCTAGTGCCATCACGACTCACCACGAAGAACGAAGCAGCCCCGGTGAGATCTCGTACATGTGGTGACGAGTCACGCTAAAGTGGTAGTGACTCCTTAGCTCCGTCGCACCGCTCAGCGGTCTTGAACAGATTGGCACTTACTGCTGAGAAGTCCCCTTGAAGGTTACCAAAAGTGATCAATGTGCTTCGACTGACGGAACTCTGACTTATCGTGCAGAAAGCTTGTTTCAAGCACACGACTGACCCGGCATTACTTTCGCTGTGTCAATGCTAAGTCCCCACAGGACCTGGCGTGGCCCTCTCGCAAACAGAGTTGCACTATCCACCGTAGTCATCTGTTTCTACTAATCAACGGCATGAGGCTCCCCCATGCTCTGAGGCCGTGCAACCCTTGGCATGTTTGCTGGTGCTTGGGAAATTCTCTGCACCATGCGTATCAAGCAGACCAAGTTGATCCAGTGCAGTGCACCTGCAGCACCACTGCCAGTCCGAATCCGTCCAACTGGTGAACGGCGACTTGGTTTCGCTTCTTCGCTAGTAGCCACGTTGTTCTTAGGAGCGCAGATACGCCAATTGAAACGTAATTCTGTAGTAACCCATCACTGTCGGCAACACGGCAGCACTACCATTCGAACTTCGGGGGTCGATCGATGGATCGATTTCGACCATACTGGGACCGATATAGTTTATCTCACCGTCCGGTTTGACATCGATTCCTTCGCACGACTCCCAATTAATTCCTCGACTAATTTTCTGCCAGGTCACGGGGACCCATCCCTCAACTCCACACATCATGATATCCCCACCGTCCAGCCCTCCGAGAAAAAAGAAAGGCAGAAGCGATCTCGACATCAGCTCGGACCT
>JBBPOT010000221.1:0-13593 GCA_038091595.1 Leccinum subatratum | reverse complement strand
TATAAAGACGTGGTGTATAAATGATATAAGTAAATGATAAGCAAACTGAAGATCCAATCATGGCCAAGGTGTATATCACCGACCAAATACCGAACGACTACTTGTCCCCAAGCCCTGCTGCTGCTCAAAGCTCCTCTTCCGCACCCCCCGCGCTCGCGTTCTTCTTGGCGTCGAGATAGTTGGGGATATGCTGCGCATACATTCACATGTACGAGTTCACTCGGCGTCTGCTATGCGGGAGAGGGTGGCAGCTACACTGAACGTCACCGACGCGTTTTGTTGAGTGACAATTAGGGCATGGTTGCTGAAGAGGGAGGTTAGATTGTGGTCTGAGCGTAGATGTGTACTGACTATTTCTCGTGTGACATTTCAGGTCCGATGATGTTAAGTGATGTAGTGAGCATGTTCCCATTACTACCGGAATGCCCTCCACCCAGCGACGACGACAAAGTCAGATTCGAGTCTGTAGGTAGTTCCTCCTCGCTTTTCAGCGTCATGTCCTGTATCCCACTGTCATCTGTAGACGTGGATGACTCTGCTCTCGCGGTAACCGCATTAGAAGAGATCGGCGCGGACAAGTATCGCGAAAGGACCTTGTGCAATGACACCGTCTCTTTGACCAAAAGCTCCATGTAGACATTGACACCCTCGCCTTGCTTCGATGTCTCCCAACTGACGGCCTGCCACCAAGTGATCAGCAAACGGTATCTCGTAACCGGAGATCGGTGGCATATGACCGACCTGCAATGACTTGACATGGGCACTAATCTGTCACCCATAATCGCAACCAATTTGGAATGTATCTCGTTCTGTTGTTCATGGAAATCCTTTTGCCACACAATACGTGCGATCAGTCTGATAACCACTGAACTCGCGCGAACCCGGACACACCCGTTTGAGTATATCGAATTCGACCAGCATGACTGCCTGGTTTGGACTAAGATGGCGCCGGAACGTTTCTCGCACGTACGGAATGAGTGCCACCATAATGGAGAGTGACTGGGACGCCAGGGCTACACGCTCCGCCGGGCTGAAGAACATCGCGGCAAAACATCTTGGTTGGTAACTTTTCTTATTGTTTCACGGTGTACGTGCGAACTTTATCGGTCGTCATGGCTCCCGCCCCAAGGACTACTTGACAAGTCCTGGAGTTGAATGCTTTAAGAAACTCGATGACCCGACTCATCGTATCCGTGTTCAGCATCAAAAGATTGACTACGAGCTTCAGGTACTCTAACAGGAGCCCTAGAATAGCACCTGTGGCTGAGACACAGAAATAGGGTCGCTCTTCGATGTGAATGTATTTGGTTGTCGGCGGTGCTAAGCCATTCTGTTTGCCAGGAGCGGGTGTAGCTTTTCCATTCGCCGAATGGGAGGGTGGAGCGGTGGAGTGAGCTGCTATGACGAGATCAGGGGAATCCCGAATGGCATCGACCAACACGTCAGCGGCATGCTGAACAGCGGAAGGAACATCTATTTGATTCCATTGTTCGTCCTCCACGAGCTTTGCAGATTGATTGATTCTTGACTGATGGAATGTTTGTAAGAATAGTCTGGCCTGAAAAGGCAGTGATCGTGACGACTAGTCCTATAGTGATAGAAAGCGCGGCGTAAACGTACCTGACCGAGTAACGTGCTTCGGAGTCCCATAATCATGCGTCGACAGCCAACCTCGCATCTGACGACAAAATTCCACGACCGGTTGAAGAACACAAGGAAGCTTGGCAAATCTAGTTGGGCGTGTTGTTCTGAACGGTAACCGACAACTTTGGCTACTAGCCTGTTTGACAGGTCAGCTGTCGAGGAAAGAACGTCTGATAACTCCTCTTGGAGAGGTGCAGGTCTATCGATACCTGCGTGTATCTGCATAGAGTCAAATCCGAGACAGATAGGCGGGAAAGCACTGTTTACTTACATGAGAGTCTCCAGTACCTCCATCAGAATGCCGTTCTGAACTTGAAGCCCCTCGATGCCATCAAGGAGACTTGTGTACACAGAGGAGACGGCGGAAGAGAACTCGGCTTGGGTCATCGAGCGCAAGAAGCTAGAAGGTTTGTAAGATGGATATGAAAGGAGAACAAGTAAATGATACATGCCTTGATGCAACTTTAGAACTCTTTTCGTCCTCGTCTGGATCAAACGAGGGGAAGCACTACAAGATTGAATTGTCATTCTGAACCTTTACAGAAGAGAAAGACGTTGCACCTACGCGTTTCATGATCTCCCTCACCTCGGACATGACGGCACCCTTCCAGGAGACAATCGCGACCCGAATGCCATTGGTACGGACCAGCCCCTGAAGCAAAGGTCGCAGACGGTCTTTGAGGGTGACATTTGGGTTCGTGACAGCATCGGAAGGTTTGGGAACCGCGTTGATGCGATCCAGCAAGTCGAATTTGAGTGCAGCGACAAGATCTGTCGTAAGTGACGAGCTAATCTCGTTGTTCAGGGTTTGCAAATGAGACGGAAGGGAATAAAACGCGGCGAGGGACGAAAGGGGCACCAAGGACAAAGAACTGTTCCTGATGGGGGCTTGCGCCTGGAGGGGTGGTGGTGACGGAAGTGAAGAAGGGGCGAGGGGCGATTGAGACGCAGGCCGCTTGACCACGGAAGCGGCGGCGGCGGGGTCGAAGAGAGACTCAATGGTGTCGATGACGGAAAGTGCTTCGCCCCATTGGCCTACGCCGACCAAGCCCTTGGCGACAGACGCCATTTCGACGGCGGCGGCGATTTCACGGACGGCATCGTTGACGGCAGCGAGATTGAAGAGCCTGGATTCTTTGCGGAGGACGTGTAGACCACGGATGGGGGTCCTGTTGTCAAGGTCTGCAAGCAGATCGCGTAACTTGGCTATGTGATCCAAGCACTGCTCGGACTCGGTTTGGAGGTCTTGCAAGTTGGTGAGGGGGCTGATCGCTGTCCTCGGTGCCTGGAGGGTTAGCGAAAGAGGGGGATCTGCAGAAGAGTGTGTCCCAGGCAACCCTCGAGAGCTCACTACGGAACGACAGATGTTGGAGAGGGAACGGGATCCGACTCTTGATAGCGATGACCGCATCCTACATGGACTACCACCTGATATGCTCCTGCGACCGCGACGGTTTTCGCCATTCTCGGGGAGACGGGAAGGATCCGATTGCAACTGCGACTGCGACTCTGCTGTGGACCCTGGACAGAGGAAGGAAAAAGTACACGAGATAGGACTCTCCGAGAATATGAGTGAAGAAGGAGAATAGTCGATTGGACTAGATACGACTATGGGTACGCTGACTGGCGATACTGGGGTAGGGTGACTGGTGCTTGTCCCGAGGGGTCCTCGTGCAGAACCTCGAGACCGGAAGAGGCTAACAATGGAGGGACAGAAATGGAAATGGAAATGGAAATGGAAGGTCTGCCCAGGGAAGCTGACCTGCCTTCGTCGGATTGGTGCCGAACATCGATTTCGGAAAGAGCGGAAGGTGGGGTGGACGTGGGACGGGTTGGTGTGTCCTCCAAGTACGGGGTAGCCGAGGGTGCAAGATCCGAATTGGCGCTGTCTGATGAACGGTTCTTGGCTAACCAGGTTGCCTTGAGCCGTTCGGCTTCGCTTAGGCCGTGTACATCGATGCAGCTAGAAGGCGAGGGAACTGCCGAGACGTTCGTCTGCCTCACGTTCTTGCTGGCTCAAATCTTTGCGAGGACGGCGGAGACCGCGCTCTCGGAGGGCAGCCTCTCGATGTTCTTTGGAGATGAATCCGTTTGGGAGGGTTGACGAGAGAGGTATTCGAGGGGAACGAGGACCAGGGTCGGTGTTGATGGGTACAGTGCGCGTGGATGGGCGAGAGTGCCAACCTTGGGAAGGTTTGGATGGGATGTAGATTTGATGTTGGAGAGCTCGATCGAGTTCCCTGGGGGGATCAATGTGTTAGAACGGATAACGACAATTAATGAACGGGCACGATGATGATGGGACGGGGAAGAGACGAACCTGTGTTTGAGGGATGGCTGCTCGGGCTGAGAGGCAGCAGAGGGTCGGTCGAAGGGGATGGGTCGAGCGGTAGGACATCCACAAATCTTGTCGTACCATAGAGACTCCCTTGTCCGTCCTAAACGACTATTGCGAAACCGCCATTGCCTTTGCATCCGTCCAGAAACGGTTATCCAAGGCATTCAGAGATGTCGCAGGCCTGAAAACCAACGCTTCATCCTCCTTTGAGTCTGAGACTCTGAGAACTCTTCGACATCTGGCGAATATCGGAAATCACTGCGACCCGAGGAAAGTCCAGTAGGGAACCCTCAGGAGTGTTCGCAAAGTCTAATAAATCTGATCTTTGCTGGTCAGAAAGTCGCATCCGCCACTGCACGCTCTACGCACCTCCCAGTCTCCGTCCTCTTCTTCCCCCTGTTGACGCTTGGTCCCCTTCACGTATCCCAGCTTGGCCTCAAGATGCGTGATATAAGCGTCCTCTTCGGCTTCTTCCCGAGTTCGCGGTACGCGGGATGTGGGCGCAATCTTGGGGGACCCGCGAGTCGACTGTGGCGCCAGCTTCTCGAGGACGGTCGGCTTCCGCGCATCAGTTCGAGTTTGCTGGTAGACAGCCAGCACGTGTCTGTCCGCGATCCTTTGATTTCGACTTCGATAATGACGTAGTCGCAGTGGCCGCGGACGCTCGACGTCGTCCGCAAAGCGCACCGTTCTTTTTCTTTTTTCCGTTTGGACGCAGGCGCATCGAGGGATCGAGCAGTCTCTGCGGCACCGGCCTGCAAGCGCTTGGAGATGACGGCCGACGAGAAATGGTCTGCCTTACGTTTTTTGCAATCGAGCCGCTCTTGCTTCCGGGAGTCCTTGCGCGCACGTTGGCGTTTTTGCCCTAGTTGGGTGTCCTAACTAAGTACACACCGGAGTCTTCACGATTGATGGAGGCTCAGATTCCAGAATGGAAACCAGTCCCTGAAAACTTGCAGAGCTTCAAACGACGTCCCATACTAACTGAGGCACGTTACTGGACCGGTTGGAGTAACTGAGAGAACTCCCAAAGCGATCACGCGCGACGGACTCCGGATGTAGTAATATTAGTCAGCGGTGCACATCGATTACGATTGCCTAAGTACTTTTCAAAATAAAATACATCCTATACCACAACAATAACTACGCTAGCACAAAATTCTACTCACGCTGTGACTGTACGATATCCAGTTCACACTTGGTCGAGCAATGATCTAATTGGACGGTAATGAGAATACCGCATGCATAATGCATAGCCAAGTTTAACTTACCGAAACAATCCCCTCGACACTGCGGAACGGGGATAAGTATTTCAGAGGTGCAACAAAAACCAACTTACGCATTTCCTTGACAAAAAGGTCGTCAAAGATGCAGCTGAAAAAAAGGATCGGATCAGATACGCACATCGAGCGGGTGTGACGATAGGTTCAATCACACCTAGTACGAGAGTAGCATTCATTTTGATCCACTCGTGTCGACAGTTAATCCGTGGCGCGAACGCGAGCAACTGACGATTCATAAGTAGTTTCTGAGTCAAACCACCCACCTTGACGAGCAGTACGATTGCCAGAAATGAGACTGTGGAAGTGAGTCGACAACAGATGCAGAACAGCGGTTCGCCACGCACACTGGCAGACAAAGATGAGCGTATATTGATCGGGCAATGCGCAATTCTCAAGACCACTACTAAGCCACTGGCAGCGAACATCGGCATACAACGATCGAAAGTTAAAGAGGCGAAGCATACAAACGAGAAGAATTTTCAAATCTGACGAGAAAAGTATGAAGACTTCATGAGTTGTGGCATTGACAGACGGGGAGCTTACAGACGCCGATAGCATGGCGCGTATAATTTGCCAAAAGGTCGGAGTGCCCAACTTTTTTGGGTGTTCTGACGGTGAACGCTTGCTGGAGCTGGCAAGTGTCGTCGGCGTCTTCTTCCTTGTCGGCCTGTGGAATATCACATATGGCTCAAAGAGGTACAGGAGACGATATTGGCGTCGTCATCGATCTGTGGAATATTAGTCTTCTGTAGGCAGACCGTGAAGTAAGAAGATATTCCTACTCTTATGCCTTGAAGCGCTGTGAGGGAGAGCCTGAGGTGGTGAGAAAAAGATGGTGATGTTCCGTAAGTCCGACTCCGAGTCGACCTCGCCGTGACTCACATCCTGCAGTCTCAGGCAGTGGTAGCGTTTCCCTCGCACGCCTGTCTTTTCCATTTTTTATCCCACCATTTCACTCTCTCGTATCTGTGTCATACTCCTGCCCGACAGGTTCTTTGTTAGCGATATCAAGCTGCACGTTCATAGACTAGTTTCGTTATCTGCGACATCATCTCCTTCATTCGATAAGGCTCGCTGGCATTCCCGTGGAGTCACTCCCCCACTAGGTATCGCTCATCACCACCTCGCTTCGTTTGAACCATTCGATCTCAGGTATACAAGTCATCTATACCGGATCAGAGATCTGACTCCTTGCGCCATCCCCAGATTCTCTCTCGCCCTTAGACCTCTCCGATAAGGCTCACAGATCTCCCCGTGCCCTTCCCACCACCAATTATCGCTCTCAATAGCTCGTTCTATTCTATCTCGGGTATCCGAGTCATCCATACCCGGGTGATCAGACATCTGACTCGCTGCGACGCCTCCGCCTTCTCCCTCGCTCTTAGACCTCTCCGATACGACTCGCTTACCTCCGAATCTCCGTTTCCCTTGATATCGTTCCACGCCAGATCGTTTCGTTCGATTCATTCGATCTCGGGTGTCCAAGTCCATACCCCGGTGATCCATTTGATTGGCCGCAACGCTTCCGCCGCCTTCAAGTTCTCCCTTGCTCTCGGACCTCTCCGATACGACTCTCTGACCTCCCCGTTTGCCTTGTTATCGCTCCGCGCCAGATCGTTTGGTTCGATTCATTCGACCTCGGGTGTCCGAGTCATCCATACCCGGGTGATCGAACGTTTGACTGGTTGCAACACTTCCGCCTTCGCCCCCGCTCTTATACCTCTCCAATACGGCTCGCTGACCTCCCCGTGGCTCCTTTTATCGCTCCACGCCAGATCATTTGGTTCGATTTGTTCGATCTCGGGTGTTCGGGTCATCTATACCGGGTGATCACTGATCACATTTGACTCGGTGCGATATCTACGGCTTCCATTGCCCTTCGACCACTCCAATAAGGCTCACTGACCTGCCCGTGGTCATTATTTTCGCTTCAGCTCGTTTCATTCGAAGCATTCAATCTCGAGTGTCCGAGTCATCCATAGCCAGTCGCGGTGGGTAATCAGACATTTGACTTGGGTAATCAGACATCTGACTCAGGCTGGTTGTAACCTCTCTGGCTCACCCTTACACTTCTCTACTCCATATCCATTGTTGGTCTGCTTTGTGTGATTGGTTCAATCTTGGGTATCTGAATCATCTAGGTAATTAGACATCTGCCAGTGGTCCATCTCACTAGTATGTGTTGTTCTGCTTCAGTCTAGTTAAGTTATACTCATCATTTGATTAATACTAGAGGTCCTCTGATGAGTTCAAAATTCAAACCTCGCAAGTACTTCTGTACCAACCCCATTGGTCAATCTTGTAAAAAAGGATTTGTGTCCCATGCAAGATTTCTGGAGCACAAGAGAACTTTACATGACCCTTTAAAGGTTCAAGCCCAGAGGAGTCAACTTCATGAGTATGATCCTACTGGTGGTCAAGAGGAAGGTGGGAGTGACTCAGAGCATAATCCACAACCATGTGGTTCATATTACACACCCCATCCAGTTTTGAATGGTGAGTAAGATATATATTTCAATTAGATTTAATAATTTGCATATGACTATATTGATAAATTTAACAGGGACCTGTTGTGACATTGATGGCAATGATTTGCAAGATGGAACTCCTTCATGTTCAACTTTCAACCATTCAGAAAAACAAAATGCATGGCATCCATTCACCTCTAGAGCCCAATTTGAGCTTGCTGACTTTCTCTTCCGCAAAAATGAGATGTCTGGAGCTCAAGTAGATGAACTCATGCAAATATGGGCTGCCATGGATGGAGATAAAAGCAAGCTACCCCCCTTTACATCAGCTCATGATCTCTATCAAAAAGTTGATCAGATCAATGATTCCAAGACATGGCAATCATTTTCCTTCACCTATTCTGGGGCAGATGCAGGAAATGCTGATAGTCCTACATGGAAGCAAGCAACCTACCAGCTGGTCATCCGCAATGTCAAATCTCTAGTGCAAGATCAGCTTGCTTGCCCTGAACTAAAGGATCATATAGACTATTGCCCTCGTCAAATATTTGGAGATCATGACAATCGCATATGGTCAGATTTTATGTCAGGAAATTGGGCATGGGAACAATGTGTAAGTTTATTCTATATCAGTTTGCTACTATCACTACAAAAATTTGTTGCTAGAATACCCTTTCAATGGATGACACAAATCATGGAGCTATGTTTGTTCCAGTTATCCTTGGAAGTGATAAAACCACTGTCTCTGTTGCCACTGGCAACATTGAGTACTGGCCACTCTATGTCACAACAGGAAATGTTCACAACAGTGCCAGACGTAGTCATGGATCAGCTGTTAGCTTGTTAGGATTTTTGGCTATACCAAAAAGTATGTATGCATATCATATGTTCATACTCAGGCTACTAATGGATCAATATAATGTTTATAGCTGATCAGGAATTCCAAAATAGTGTAGAATACCGCAATTTCCGACGGCATATTTTCCATATGTCATTGCAAGTAGCTCTTCAGCCCTTGCTTGGTGCCATGTCAAAGCCTGAAGTCACTTTATGTGCTGATGGGCACTATAGAAGAGCTATATATGGTATTGGGCCTTACATTGCTGATTATCCTGAGCAAGCACTTTTATCATGTATTGTTCAAGGATGGTGTGCAAAGTAAGTATAGTTTTGTTATATATCTTGAATATCTTGTTAATATTTTTTCTCAAGATGTCTTGCTGATCGAAAGGATTTGGATGGCTCAAGATCTATACCTCGTACACATGATCATACAAGACTAGTTATGCAACATCTCAATGCTTCTGAGATGTGGAAAAAATATGGTATTGTTGATGGCATTCTGGTCAGTAGTGTCTCAATGATGGTATTGATTTCTTATTCAAAAACAAAAAATAGCCATTTACTGCATCATTTCCAAGAGCAAATATTCATGAATTAATTGCTCCTGATATTCTTCATCAAATCATCAAAGGCACCTTCAAAGACCACCTTGTTGCATGGGTAGAAGAATACATCAGACATCACTATGATGATCCTGTCTCAATCCTAGCAGATATAGATCGTCGGTATGTTTTTTTTCTGCAATTATATATCTTTATGATTATTGATGTAAATCCACAATTACATATATATGTGATAGTATTGCAGCTGTTCCCTCTTTTCCTGGTTTGAGAAGATTTCCACAGGGTCGTGGGTTTAAACAATGGACAGGAAATGATTCCAAAGCTCTGATGAAGGTAAGTAATAGAAATTATGTATGGAAAAGAAACACTAATAAAATATTTCAACTTGAAATCAGATCTATCTACCAGCAATAGCAGACTATATACCAGCTCAAATGGTACAAGCTATAACTGCTTTCATGGAGTTTTGCTACCTTGTCCGCCAATATTCTCTTGATGAACAAGATCTGCAATCACTGAGAAATGCCCTCCAACGATTTGAAACCCACCGTACAATATTTCAGACTTGTGGAATTAGGCCCTCAGGAATTTCAATTCCTCGTATCCATGCTTTACAACATTATGAAGAGCTTATTCAACTCTTTGGTGCTCCTAATGGACTTTGTTCATCAATCACCGAGTCCAAGCACATCACTGCTGTCAAAAAGCCCTATAGACGATCAAATCGCAATGATGCCTTATATCAAATCTTGGTAATCAATCAGCGGCTTGACAATCTGGTGTCTTTTAGAAATGCACGTATTGCAGAAGGTGTGTTTTTAATAATTCAACTATATAGTACTATTGGATCAAATCACTTACTGTTTTTTTTTTTTTTTAAATTTCAGGCTTGCTCAATATGCCTCTTATATCAGGGCCAAATGATCAGCCTGTGGGAGATGGTACTGAACCATACAAGGAGTCAGGATACAGGGATGATACTTACTTGAATGAAGCTGAGGAAGTTGAGAAAAGTGACATAGAGGCATGGGTTGAGTTGGCCAAAGTACCTGGTAAGTATGGTATTCTTTATCCCATTTCATTATCCAGTTGTACAGGATAATTTCATTGAAAAATTCTACCAATAGATCCTAGGCGTCTTCAAACTTTTCAAGAAATGGGCAAGCGTGTTCATTGCTCAAAGCTACCTGACCTTGTGGCACGTTTTGTGTATGAAGAGCTTCATCATTCAAGTTCTCATGATGAACTTCTCGATAAGTATCCTCCAATTATTACACGAGGGTATACATATCCATCTGCTGTGGCCACATTTTATGCTCCTAGTGAGCATTCTGGTATCGGAGGTCTACACAGACAACGTGTCTATGCTTCTCCATCTTGGAGAAACACAAAAGCTCCTAGGTTTGATTGTGTGTTTGTTGAAAAGGACTCTAATCTCCCAGGAATTCATGGCTTGTATATTGCCCAAACTCTTCTTTTTTTTTCTTTCACATATCTGAATACTAAATATTCATGTGCCTTGGTACGCTGGTTTGATATTATTGGTCATCATCCATGTTCCAAGACTGGTATGTGGATGGTAGAGCCAGAATTTGACAACCAGGGAGAGCGTTTGATTTCTGTTATTTCTGTGGATAGCATTTTACGTCCTGCACATTTGATTCCAGTTTATGGCAACACCACTATACCTAGAGATTTCAAACATACTGATTCTCTTTTTGCCTTTTCTGCCTATTATGTTAACAAATTCTCTGACTATCATGCATTTCAGCTACTAAGCTAGCCTTTTTCATATCAGGAAGACTACATCAATCTTATTTGTTTTATGAGTGAGGCTAAGACTTAGAAGAGCTTAGAAGCACATTGAAATATGTAGAAACATTAAATCAGTCTCCCACTGAGCCTGCATACCGGCCCTCATACACAATACATTTGTATACAACCACACCCTCATCATTGTTCAGCCCTCCCCTCATTTGCCATCACATCCACACATCCGCCTGCCCTACCTTCCCCCTTGCCGTCTCAACCATCCTGTGTGTCAATGAGAAAGACATAACGAGCGGCATACACGACTCGAGACGAGTCACAGTGTGCACCACACTGGTTGAGCTGTTATTCCCCAGCGTGTACCCATACCGTGACCGTACTCATGCGGTACTGTAGCAACGGGGGAGGTATGGTCCCTGCCTGTTGTAGTGCCCGCCAACATGATGCACCGTGTTGCCACCTCGCATCGTTCGTCGTCGTCGTGCCTGCCAGTACGACGCGTCAGAGTCATCACATCACTATTCGCGTGATAGTACCGTCCTCATGACCGTCCTCATGCGGTACTGTAGCGACGGGGGAGGTATGGTCCCTGCCCGCCAACACGATGCGCCGTGTTGCCACCTCGCGTCGTTCGTCATAGCATCACTATTCGCGTGATTGTACCATCCTCATCGTACTCAACTCCGGGAGCAGCCGCCAGAGGGTAGAACAACGGAATGACTGAAACAGCGGTTTTCTTCATTTCCGACTGCCATGTTGACATGTCCTCATAGAGCTGCAACAAAAGTGAATTTCGTGGTGGAGAGAGGAGACGGTAGTTACCAGCTTTGCCACATCCAACTTTTTGTCAGGCCAAAATTCAACAAGAAGAATCAGAAGAATCACACGGTTTGCACCGCTGCATACCGGGTTCGAAGCGAATGCCACGTTGAGTCCTCTGTGCAACAACCGTAGCCCGACTTTCCATGATCGACTTCTTGAGATCCAATAGCTTCGGCCAAGGATTGGAGAGTGCATAGACAGCTCTGCACTCCACCTTCGCTTCTTCCAAGCAGTCTTTTGACATAGGTGTGTAGTGGCCAATCTGAGTTGCAGGCGGTGGTTCGTCTTGTGCTCGATGACGACGGCTCGTGGGTGCAGCGGTGACAGCCGCGTGGCCCGTGATAGCAGCAACGACAGGAGCATCTCCGGGAATGGAGGTTGGAACAGGGCCACCGATCGGACCAGCGGGAGTGATGTGGGACACGAATGCCGCAGGGTTGGGGGCACGTGGTCGCCCGTTTCTCTTGTGGTGGTATTCCAGTACGTCGACTGCTTAACTCTGGTTTACGGGATGCTATGCATGAACAAATTGAGTAGATATTGCCAATCTATTCGAACGTACCTCTTCATGGTCGGACGAAAGGGGACCGTCATTCTCATCAGCGTCGATCTGGGCACATTAGCGAGAGTATGATACATACATAACGAAAGACGCACGCGTGGACGAACAGGAGGATCCCTCAAGAGAGTGGTACCGATGTCCTCATCTTCATCCCGAGAATATTGAAACTCGTGATCAGGTGGCAGAGACGTATGACGGACCGGCGCAGGCTTATACTGCATTTCAGAACGAAGACCTGCAGATGGACGTCAAAGAAAATCGGTCATATATTGATATCACAGACCAGGATAGTGCCGAGTGCGACGCTCGTCATCTCTCTCCGAATCATTGTCGTCTCCACATCCTTCTTCACCACCCTCATTGCCGGATCCCTCGTCCCCCGGTTTGTCACTGGTCTCGCTCGAGTCTTCTTCTTCGTTTCCCTTGGCGAACGCAGAACCGCTTGCCATACGATAACGTGGCTGAGATGCAATATACGAGTGAGGAAGTTGCCTGGAAACGTCGGTGACACTTGATGAGGTGGCAGAGACGAGATGCTGAATTACGGGACGTGATTTGACCTGTCGTTCGTTGAGGCGTTGCGCAACGATCTGACGCTCCTTGGTGGGCTGCTCAGCCACGTCTCTGTGGCTTAATGCTTGAAGACCAGGCTCCACCCTAGGAGGAGCAATCGTGGAACCCGAATCTGCCGCTCTTGGGTCTCTCGAAGTAATGCGGCGTGAGCGCCGGGTCCAGCTAAAATGTATAATAAGGGTTGGATACAAAGACTTTATATAGCGAAGCAACCTGGTACTACTTGTTGATTTGTATCTTCGACCGTCTGTTGAGTGGAAGTTGGATAGTGAAGGCTTGAATTTTTCTGGTCAATGAATTAGTAGAATAACATGACCGCTCGATTGGACTACCTTTGCCTTCTAGCGGGTTTGGTAGGCACGAGCGCGGCTCGGCAAGGTCCGGGGTGCAAACACTATGAGCGGACATGTTACTTAAGCGGACACGTGACCTCGGTCACTACGAACTCGTTGCTAATATTCCTTAGTCCTAAAGTATATAGGTGGCCACGGTCACAAACTTATTATATAGCTGGGCCGCCGTGCAGTGCAAAGACGTAACTCGTTACTTACATAAATTACGTAGCCCTATCGGGGAGTCGAACTTGGACAGCGTACAAAGAAATACAAGTAGAAAATCGTGAATCGTAGTATTTACTCAACATCTTTCGGGCGTTTAGCTGGGATAGGGGTATCACCCACGCTGCGAGTCTCTCGTTTGCGCTTCTTGGTACCGTGTGCGTCATCTG